>KZ538063.1:90088-140663 GCA_000934665.2 Catajapyx aquilonaris | reverse complement strand
GGGGGGGGGGGGGGGGGAATATGCTTGCTATTGAAGAGTATATAGGTTCCGGGGTATTGTTGTATCGTGTTTCAAAAGCGAGCTGGGCCTCCATTATGATTAAATTTTTTTGTTGTTGTCGAGGTCAGAGTGTTTCCTGGAGAATAATGGAGCGTGCTGATGATGACTGCCCTGGGCTAGGTGGAGGCTAACTTTGGACCACTTTCATTCCGGCAGGCCCCGGAAAAAAATAACGCCGCAACCTACACTATATGTAAAAATAATTGTGTTGCCAGCCGATGCAAGAGAAATTACCAGAGTCCGCTGATTACCACTTTAATAAGTCATGTTTGAAATAGCTATACCCAGCAAAATTATTAAAAGTTGAATTGACGTCAACAAAATGCTGGCATCATTTTCACTTTTAATAACTTTAACAGGCAACTAATAATGAAATCATAACTAAGTAATAACTAACTAAAGTAACTGACAATGCAATAATAACTAATCATAACTAACTAGAGTAACTGACAATGAAATCATAACTAACTGAAGTTACTGACAATGAAATCATAACTAACTAAAGTTACTGACAATGAAATCATAACTAACTAAAGTTACTGACAATGAAATCATAACTAACTAAAGTTACTGACAATGAAATCATAACTAACTAAAGTTACTGACAATGAAATCATAACTAACTAAAGTTACTGACAATGAAATCATAACTAACTAAAGTAACTGATAATGAAATAATAACTAATAATAACTGACTATAAAGTAACTGGTAACAATGTAACTAAAGTGACTGGTAACAATGTAACTAAAGTAACTGGTAACAATGTAACTAAAGTAACTAATAACAATATGTAACCAACCCCATAGCCCTGAGAGTGGCAGAAGTGTGCAGAGTAATGATTCGCCATCTATGTGAGACGTATGGTACTAGGTTGCAGTTAGAGGCAGTGTTGCCAAGTTTAGGGTATTCTCGTAAAGAGCCATCGAAAGAGACCCATTGTATCGGCTTTGCATTACTCCGAATTAGTGTCACACATTTTAAAACGCTTTTGTGTCGCTTTTTAGACGTTTCTTCCGCCTGTGGCAGCACCGTCCAGAATAACTCCCGCTTAATATTTCTGCTTATTTTTGAAATACTTTTTTTGTGACTTTTACGTGGCGCACCGTCCTGTCTTCATTTCGACTACATACGTTCTTTTGAAACTAATTAAAACGCCGCCTAATTAGACACTCCCAGGGGCAGTTTATAAATTACTGCGCAACGAAATTAAAGCCAGCCCTCCCCCCTCCCCCTTCTGCCTCCCACCCACCCACCCAAGCACACGCTTATAAGCACCGGATCAAAAAGAGGAATAATTCAACCGGGGAATATCGAGCAAGAGGACCAAATCAGTAAATTTTGCCGACGGTATTACGCCCCCCCCCCCCTTCCACCCACCCAAACCCAACCGTCATATTTTAGGAAAAAGAGGGGGAGCTAAAAGACGCATTAAAGGGGGCAGGGGGTGTCGTGATTGGTCAGAATTGCACTTAATACGTTGTGACCAATCAGTCAGAGGAAGATCTTTCCTATATGTGACGAAATTGAGGAGCATCTCGCCATGGCAGAGCCAAAATAACGTTCGTTGCCCTGCGGCGCCATAAAATGTACAGTAATTTATGTAGAAATGGCTTGAGAATCTGTTTGTACAGTAGGTGCGTGCAGTACCACCACCACTCGCACGACCCTGAGAGTGGCAGTATTCGCCATCTATGGAAGGGATGTGGTACTACGTGGACCGTCCTGGTGAAAAGAACTATGTAAAATCATATTTTTTGTTCACATTGTTGCTCCTTCGCATAACGTGATTTTGTTCCTCGTCTTAAGAGCTACGAGGAGCTATATAGGATAGGCAGGCGGCAGCGGGGCCTAATAATCCCCCAGCTGGTAAGACACGTAAGAAGCGCATGTCAGTTGGCTGGCGCAAATCTCTCTCCCTCTCATGTCTTTAAAACGAGGCTAATACCGTGGGCCCCCGTTGGCAATTATTCAGACTCCTTTACCCCTAGCCCAAGTTGAGATTCACCCCGCCGCTGCTTCTGCTGCCTAATATCCAAGCTGGGTCTTAGAAAATTGCTAGGGCATGACTTGGGCCGCACTTTCCTCTTCGTTTTTTTCTTCTTTTTTTAATGTTTTTTTTGGGGGGAAGGAGCAGTAGTTGGCAAGGAGTAAGTAAGGGAGGTTATGCAGGTTAGCATATCCCTCTTGAGAATTGCCCCCCTTCCACTTTGCCAAACTCTGCTACTAACACCCCCACACCTGAACTGGCTGTTCCCGGGCCTTATTTATGCACACTGGTCGAGGACAAGATGCTTCGAGTAATAATGCAAACTTCTCGTCAAAAGAATACAATGCTGCCTCACAATGTATGGCTGATTCATTCCATGACACTTCCATCCCCTCTATTGTAGGATGTTTTGTGCCAATTTATACCAATTTTGTTACATGTAATATCGGGATGTTTTATTTGTATATAATTTATATTGATTTATTATCAAAATTAACATACATTTATTAATATATCATTGCAATTAATATATTAATCGTCATTATTAGTTATCCTCCTGAGACCCCTGGTACAGTATACTGTACTCCGGGTCTCAGGAGGTTATGTTAATATTATTAATAGCTTTTTATATTTTATTTCTGTTGATTATTAGTTACTTAATATGGTTAACTGTTAATATTTATTGGTAGTATCAAGAGCTAATGGTAGTATTTATTTTTTTCGTAGTATTTATTTATTGATGGGGACTCCAGAAATGGCAGGAGTTTCATAAGATATTCCATTTGTAAAATCCTACCAGCCACTTACATATCGCTCTATGCTGCTTTTATTGTAATAGCTAGGGACACATTGCCAAGGCATGCCGCAGTGTATGCCTACCCTACCGGATGAAAGGGATCAAGTCACGCGCTTGCTTTTCCCTCCGTTGTCATCCATTCCGTTTGTATCATGGGCTGTTGCTTTTTGTAGCAAAAGCTGGAGGAATCGCCGCTTTTTTTAGGTGGCTAGATGGGGAATTTAGGATGGGATCAAACGCTATTACGGGAGAGGCTGGTCAGTAATCACTTTGTGTGCTGTTTGGAGTCATACCGGGGGGCACGGGGACCAAAGAGGTTTATGTAGGGGCGGGGCTGAAAGGGAGATCAGGCTAAGGCTGGGATCCGGATCACTCGATCCCGGATCGATTGACCAATGACCAACTAAAATTTTTAATCTGGCGGGATTAGACTTTTAAAATGCTTATTCCGAAGTGCAGCATTAGCTTAAATCCATTTAGCCCTAGAATAGTGTGGACTATAAAAAGCGACCTAGGTTCAACCTCAGCTCACCTTGTCTGGGACTAGATCTAAGCCCGGACTAAACCAGCGAAGTAGCAGCTACTCTCCCAAGGAAGTTTTTCCTCAAGAACCAGTTACACTCCACAATAGCAGCTATAGCTGCTATTGTGGAGTGTAACTGGTTTCAAAAAATGTTACTCTTCATAATAACAGCTACTTCTCAAAGTAGCTACTCTCCAAGAAATAGTTACTACCATAAATAACAGCTACGTCCTAAGAAACTATTGTTCTTCAAAATAACAGCTACTTCTCAAAGTAGCTACTCTCCAAGAAATAGTTGCTACCATAAACAACGGCTACGTCCTAAGAAACAATTGCTCTTCGAAATAACAGCTACTTCAAAATAGCTAGCGTAGCTATTTTCCAAAAGCAATGATTATTCCTCAAGAAGCAGTTTCACTCCATGATAGCGGCTTATTTCAAACAGGCGTTACTCTTCAAAATAACAATTACGCTCCTAAACCGCCGCTACTTTCCAAGAAGTATACTATCCTGTAAATAATAACACTTCATAAAGCAGTTACTATTCGAAACAGCAGTTATTATACTAATATTTAGACGTGGTTTTTAGGCATACATAGCCGTGAGAGGCAGTGGATCCCATGGTGGGAAATAGCAAAATAGATTGGCGACAGGTCACACAAATATCATCGCTGATTGGATTGACCCTGAGCATTACCAAGCCCGCTGCGGGCGGCATAACCCGACCTGGCCGAAATAATTCGCAGCCCGTTTTTGGACACCCCCCACATCCGAATTATTGTATCGGCAATGTAACTCGGGCGATAATGACTGGTTTTGAATTAGCTGCGGGCGGCGATGGCCACGTGCCGCTGACCTTCATCAAACCAAACAGTTATGGTTGTTTAAAGCACACCGCAATGCATGTGCGCCTGAATGCAAAAGCTATCTGACCTGCACGCATAGTTGCGATTATTGCCCCCAGAGAGAGAGGGAGGGGGCAGGGAGGGGGCGAATAATTTACGATGAAGGGGGGGATGGGGGGGGGCGCACCTCAATTTGGGCCCAATCTGCCGGTTTAATGTAAAAATGCGGGCCTTTCATTTTGTGCAAAGTAATTGCCCCGCCGATTATCACGTGTTGATTACCCGATGCCACGTTAGACAATTATATCATCTCCGTACGTCCAGTATGACTTGCTTCCATGCACATTTTAGGCTGCGGAATTCACCACCCAAAATGGGGCTGAACCTTGCGACATAATTTAGTTTTAACATTGTTGGTCGTAAGATATTGAATGCTATATTATTTACGACGAATATGAAATATAATTATAATCATAATATTCGGTACAATATAATTATCTTGCCATGTTCTTTCCGCCATTTTTGGTCCAATCAAGAACGAAAAGTTGCTCCTTTGATATGTACCATGAGTGGTAGACACTAACTTGTTAAACTTTGCTCATCAAGCCATGTATTGGCTCCTGCCCCGCCATGTGTCCACAATACATATAGACCCAGATTTTATTAACCGAGTGTAAACTGACCTGGAGCATTTTTATTCCAGGTGGTTCGAAATAAAAAGTTTCGTCCTATTGAATAAGCGCGGCCGCAACTTTGCTCAAATGAGGGCTGTTCCAATATGGCGACGCATTGAATAGGATACCCATCTCACCGCACAGTGTTGGGTGTCAAGCGGGGCCTCTTTTTGTACAACGCCGCCCTTTTTATGCTGTCACCTATCAAAAAATGTGACAAAAAATGTTTCAGGCTTGGCAACTTTGCATGCAATTTGTCGAGGTGGAAAAGTTCGACACTCCCACGCATTGTGTCCATATTTTTGCACTTGAAACATCATATTGGGTGTTGGGAGGTCCAAAAGGGGGTTGATTATGTGTAGTACCCCTGCACGACCCTGAGAGTGGCAGTCATCTATGTGTGGGATGTGGTACTACATGGATAGTCTGATTCCCGGGCTTCAACTTTTTTCCGGCCTGTGCAAATAACGAAGTCGCATGTGCTGAGTATGTAGAGAAATGTAGTGAGGTTCGTGCTAGGGGTACAAAAGGTGCAGTGTAAAGAGAAGAAAAGGTCCTGAGGAAAAGGAGGAAGTTGCTGAGCCAGCTGGCGGAAGGTGCCAATTTTGCAGGCGGCATAAAGTTTGTGGCCATCTTCTTAACCCATCTCCGGGAAGGGAGGGCGGAGCTCAAGGGCCGCCCAGGGGCTCGCTCTTGCCCCGAGAAAAGAAAAAGTATGCCCTTTTCTTTGGGAGGGGATGAGGCCACTTCCGGATGGACTGATCGAAATCCGATGACGCTGCACACCTTCGCAATACCCCCCATTTTTTTTGTTGAAACCTTCCATGCTTGTTGTGCCCCCCATCTCTCTGTACGTGTGTGCTCGAGTCGCCTTTCAAAGTTGGTTTGCCACCCACTCCAACCGACACAGCTATTTGCGCTTTTTTACCCGATCAGAAAAAGAGAGCTGCACTTATGTCGCAGTACGTGTGTCAAGTTGGTCAGATCGTGTCAACAGAACTCGAAGCGGGTTCAAAATCGCAGTTTAAGTGTCCAAAGGGCGGTTATTGGGTCGTTCTTAAAGTAGCTGTGGCATGTATCAGTTAAATACAGGGTGTTTCAACTTTTTTTGTCCGAACAATTATCGGAAATATTGCATTATAAGCTGCTACTTTGTAAGCAGTGACTTGCAACCGGTTTGTCGGAGGAATGGGGAATATTCCCTGCGAATCTTAGGTTGAAGTGGCATAACTGCTTACAAAGTAGCAGCTTAGTGCAATATTTCCGGTAACTGTTCGGGCAAAAAAGTTGAAACACCCTGCATACTAGCAGCGTTCATTGAAAGATCAGTTCTAAATAGCAACTACAGAATATAGTGGTTCATTGATTCGTTTTTATCGAAGCTGTTTAAATGCAGTATTCTAGGAGCGTTCATTGATAAAGCGGTTCTTAATAGCAGCTAAGTTGTTACAAAGGATGAGATTTGGAGTAGTTCTTAACGCAGCTGTTGTATGCATCAATTTTAAGATATACGCTACTGTAGTTCCGTTTACTGAAATAGCAGTTCCAAAAAGCTGCTATTAAAGTGATGATTACGAACATCTTAGAGTAGTTCTTAACGCAGCTGTTGCACGCATCAATTCTAAAACATACGCTACTGTAGTCCCGTTTACTGAAAAGCAGCTCTAAAAAGCAGCTAAGTGTTCATTACAATTGTAATGATCGCTTAGCTGCTTTTTAGAGCTGCTTTTCAAAAACATCTTAGAGTAGTAAGTTCTTAAAGTAGCTGTTATTTCATCGTGAATGATGGTCTTAAGAGCTGCTCTTCTTACAGGGCATGCGTATAGGCGTGTGTATTCAGCAGCGCTGCAGTTACATAAGTATCAGTTACTGGAAATAGCAGTTTCGTGGGTCTTGATGTAGCAGTTAAATCAGCAGTTATTTTAATGGTCCGTGTAGTGTATGGATATTAAAGCGTACAAGTACCCGTAATGTAAACATACCTTGAAAGGATATAGAGCAGAGCTGCAAGTAACAGTTACGAAAGGGGCGGCTATAAGGCACGCCATCATGTTTCAAGATTTTCATTGTCCTGCTCTTTTTGAAAAATCGTGCCGCTGCTTATGATTAGTTTATAGGTTATAATTCCCAAAAAAATCAGCATTAGCTGCGATTCAAAATAGCAGTTATTATTCGCAGTGCTGCCAGCTGTTTTCCCTCGCCCGTCTCCCCCCCCCCCCCCCNAGTTTGCTCATTATGTGTATTCCAGCGCTGACCTATATCTGTCATCAAAGAGCTATGTAATGTTCGCTCGCTCGCTCCGGATTATTTTCTCCCTCCCCCCTCCCCCTTCCCCTCCCTCCCTCCCCCCCTCTGGCATTACACTGACAATATGAGACAATATTGTGCAAATGTCATTAGCCATTAAAACCCTCCCCTTGACCGGATGTGATTTATAGCCCGGAATGCGCTCCGGATCATTATTGACGCACTGTTGCCGGTTTTGCACGGTTTCGTCACCTGAAGGTACTTGATGGTCTAATTGCTGAAATGAATCAGTACCATACCCCTCACATAGATGGCGAATCTGCACACTACTGCCACTCTCAGGGTCTTATGAGGGGTAGTGGTACTACATGCACCTAGCTGATAACACCGCGGACAGATCCACACTCTAGCCAATTCTATATAATGATTTGCTCCAGCTATATATTTTTCTCAAAAAAAGGAAGAAGAAAAAGAGTCAAGTGCTCTAAGTCATAAATCTGGTGTGGGAGCTCCCCCGACTCAGGCCTTGGTTCATTATTGACACGGCCCTGCTATTGATGCCATTGTAGCGCAGGATATATTGTTATAGCACCCCCCTGTACAGCGCACTACATGCCTCGACTCCTTGAGTAGGGCGGGTCCTTGGTGTGTTTTGTCCGGTCGTTTTTCTTCCATCTCAGAAAAGCCATGTATTGTCCACCCCATCAGCTACCATCCACTAATTGCAATATTTTTGGCACACTTTCCGCAGTAAACAATTCATCAGGCACTTGGCCCTCATTACGCAATCGCACATTTACCATACTACAGAAATAGCAGTCACAATGCTGCTATTCTATAATAGCAGTGATAGTCGCTGTTAACATGCTCATCGATGGAAATTTACAGATTTTCAAATAAGGGTTATAAGTAGCGGTTATTTGTAGCGATTCGACCTTGGACTGTGATCTTGAGTGTTTCTTATCTTATTTTGCAGGTGTCGTGGATACGACACAGAGACATCCACATCCTGACGGTGGGTGCTTACACGTACACGAGCGACCAGCGGTTCCAGGCGATCCACCACCCGAACACGGACGAGTGGACGTTGCAGATCAAGTACACGCAGAAGAGGGACGCGGGCATCTACGAGTGCCAGATCAGCACGCAGCCTCATCGCAGCTACTTCGTCACACTCAACGTCGTGGGTCAGTATCTATAGCACTAAAAATAGCTGTTACGTTGCAATGATTTCCGCAACCTGATTGGCAGAGACGAAGAAACATCTGAAGCTGTTTGGACGTCAACTGTATCGTTAAGGTCATTCACTAGATAAGGGCATCGTTAAGGCTGACGTGCGATAATTAATTTATCGGAATTTCTCATATCGAATATAGATGTGGCATAAATATCACAGTGGTCGATATATCGATAATCGAGATATTACAACCGATATCGCGTAGATTGTAGAATCGATATATCAGAAGATTCAGAACCAATATATTAATTTCGATATATCGATAATCGAGATTTACTACCGATATCGCGTAGATTGTTGAATCGATATATCAGAAGATTCAGAACCAATATATTAATATCGATATATTAGAATCGAGATATTAATATCTATTGATTGGATTTTGACATTAAAACCGATATAATTATTTGACCCAACAAATCGATATCTACTTATTAATATCGGCATATCCAAAAATAGGCTAATTCAATCGATATATCAATATCGATTGATTAGAATCGATTCATCATAATTGATTAAGCGAAATTGCCCTCGAAACCTTCGAATACATATCGAAAAAACGACGCCGACACCGAATTAGATATCGTAAAGTTTTCACCTTCTGACCATCGAAGCATCGATAACCCTGCGGCACGATGAGCTCTCCGGACATACAGCGAGACACGTCGTATTAATATTGGAATCAAAAGATATATCTTGAGAGATCGACTTTTCTCTGTAAGAATATATCGAACAGGCGATATATAAAAATCGATTAGATGTGCGATATATCGAAATATCAGTTTAAATCGATCTCACGTGCGATATATCGAAATATCAGTTTAAATCCATTCCACGTGCGATATATCGAATGAATGTGACAGTGACAGTTCTAGCTTGTCAGGGCCAACTTGTACCATGTGAACCCTTCCAAATTGCATCCTTGTTTATCCTCGTCAGCTGTTGTCAGTTATCCAGGTGCGAGTCGAGCGAAAATCCATCCGGGTAAAACGTGCGGGCTGGGGATTAATCCGAGCGCCAAAAGCAAAGCTGACAAGTCCATTTATTACCCACCAGGTCGAGTTGCACAAGCCGTACCAGCCTTCTCTCTCTTCATATCAATCACACCCTCTCCGAAAACGCCTTGTTACGTACAATCAACGCCTAATTGTCGGCAAGAGCTTGTCATCCCAACACCTGACTAATATGGCTGCTGGATTCAAAATGGACGACACTTTATTTGTGGGGACCACCCGCCTGGCCCATCTATAACAAAAAAAAAATCGTTCACAATCGCAGTTTTAATAATGGCAGTGCTTTTAAGTGGAAGGCGATTAATATTAAAATGGAAGGGGGCGGAGCAGCTGCCAAGTTTCCCCGATATCCAATTGGGACCACTAGACGGGGTCTATAGATGATAGAAAATACTAAGTGGGCTTAGGATTCAATAGACGTCCCCACCACTCATACATCACAATTCGGACCCATTTAGTGTACAATCGAGGGTGTTTTGAGAGACGGTTTTAGTTAGTGGTCCTTTCAATCATTTCAGCGTATCTGAATACGCCTATAGCTGCTGAATGGCAATGGTTGTAAGTGTATTACACGTAAATATTCATCCGGATGTTTCATATATAGATCGTGTGCATGCGAGAAGATCAGGTGTGTGAGAAACAACAGTTGGAATATTGTGTAATCCGATCCGCGCTTTTTGGCAACAATGGTCCTTGAAAAGAGCGGCTATTTAATGTATCGCGTGTGTGTCTACGTGACGGGGAAGATTAGGACATGCCAGTTATTAAACCATGCGAACATTCGGCATAATTGTTTCATTTTTGTTGCGCAATAATCTCTCTAGAGCATCCGATCGGAATAATTGTTGCCTCATTCGAATCTTCAAACTCATTTCAAATGGCAATATAAGTTATTTGCATTGTTATTTTCCTTGCAAGCTATTTTGCGTGTAGATTTTCTTTAAACGCTATTTTGCCTGGAAGTTATTTTACTTAATCGTTATTCCGTTTAACCGATACCTTCTTTAGACGTGAGTTTAACAGTTCCTTTTTGTAGACGTGATTTTGCCCATATGTACTTTTAGGCGTTATTTTGCCCACTTGCTACTACTTTAAACGTTATTTTTCTTGAACGTTATATTGATTACTATAATGGTAAATACAAGTTATTTTCATTACAAGCTAATTTAAGCGTAAATTTGATTTAAACGCTATTTTTGATGCAAGTTATTTTGCTGAATCGTTATTCCATTTAACCGTTACCACTTTCTTTAGACGTGATTTTTCTTTCTTAGGGCGTTATTTTGCCCACACGCTATATCTTTAAACGTTCTTTTGCTAAGCGTTATATTCATTACTGATGGCAATATAAGTTATTTTCCATGCAAGCTATTTTGCGCGTAGATTTTCTTTAAACGCTATTTTGCCTGGAAGTTATTTTACTTAATCGTTATTCCGTTTAACCGATACTTTCTTTAGACGTGAGTTTAACAGTTCCTTTTTGTATGCGTGATTTTGCCCATATGTAATTTTAGGCGTTATTTTGCCAACTTGCTACTACTTTAAACGCTATTTTTCTTGAACGTTATATTGATTACTAATGGTAATACAAGTTATTTTCCTTACAAGCTATTTTGCGCGTAGATTTTCTTTAAACGCAATTTTGCCTGCAAGATATTTTACGTAATCGTTATTCCGTTTATCCGTTACTTTCTTTAGGCGTGAGTATAACAGATATATTTTTTGTAGACGTTATTTTGCCCACTCGCTACTTCTTTAAACGTTATTTTACTTAAACGTTATATTCATTACTAATGGTCAAGGTGTTAACCGCTCGACTGTAAACTGTACGTATACACTGGAGTACCAAATTCAAGAAGTAGCAAGGAGTACCAAAGAGTATTAAAGGTACCTAAGGAGTACCTGGGAGTACCACTGCAGGTGTACACCGGTGTACCGAACTGGTAACCCCCTTGCTAATGGTAATACAAGTTATTTTCCTTACAAGCTGATTTAAGCGTTAATTTGATTCAAACGCTATTTTGCCTGCAAGTCATTTTGCTTAATCGTTATTTCTTTTAAACGTTGCTACTTTCTTTAGGCGTGATTTTGCTCGCATGTAATTTTCTTTAGGCGTGATTTTACATAAACGTTATTTTGCATACACGTTATTTAACTGATACGTTATTTTGGATACCCGTTATTCAACTGATACGTTATTTTGGATAGACGTTATTTAACTGATACGTTATTTTGGGTACACGTTATTTAACTTACATACGTCATTTTGGGAGAGTTTATTTTCTTGAAGCGCTCTCAGTTTTCCAGGGGGGCGCAAAATTGAAGCCCAGTCGGGCGCGTATCTTTTCGTCCCGAATAGTACGAACGGAAATGAGTGAAATAAGGAAAAGTATTATAGAGGCGACGAGAGTGGTGATTCGTGTGCGAAGAGGGAAGGGTACGTCAGGCTTGAATTAGTTTGCGGGAGAGCCAGGGGTGGTGGTAGGATGGTGTGAGGAGGGGCCTGCCTCCCCCCCCCCCATCTCATACCATCCTCTATCTCTTGGAAGAAACTGATGAATTTTTTCTCATTTCACACTAGAGGAAAGGAGGAGGAAAATGGCGCAAAAAGGAGTGGAATGGAAATAATGAGTTTCCGGGTGTGAAGAAAAGTCCATCTAATTAATTGATTCTGGCTCTTGCCTGCAAAGCGAGGAATTTTGGCTCGAAATTGGCTCCACCCAACCACCCTACCTTATTCGCCACCCATCACTGCTATTTTGCGAACGTTCTTTACTTTATCCTCGTGACGCTATATTTTTTTACTTGGAAATTAGATGGCGCACCATCCCTCTCTGCATACTGTTGCCACTTTCAGGTTGTGAGGGGTTGTGGTACTACATGCATCTAGCTGAGTGATGACTCGCCCCGGACACAAACGCGAGTCAATTTTTGGATCCGGTTTGGGTCGCAAACTGGTTACAAGCCTCTCTCGTTTTTTTTGCGAAGTCCATTTGGCGTGCTAAAAACGGGAAGTGGAGTTGTTAGCAGGTTTTTAGAGTGGGTGGTGACATGTCACCCACCTCCTTGGCTTCCCCCAAAAAAGAAGGGGGCGAGGTCGAGAAGCGATCGCACCACTTCCTGCTCCCTAGAAACTCGACAGAGTCAGTCATCTACTGAAAAGGAGCCACCCCATCCGGAAGGTGTTAAGAACCCAGCTCTTGACGTTGGCAACCCCGACACCACCCCCCGACACTTTTTAAAAGTTTTTTTTGTGTGTTAAAAAAACATATGATCGATCTAGGAAATGGGAAGGATTTTTGTGACAGCACGAACAATGGGGCGTGTGGCAAGAGCTGGTCAAAAACTGTCTTATTTCCGTTTTCTCTCATGTTTCTTTAGACGACCAGGTCACCACTCCGGTTCCAAAGATGAACGACGAGCAACAGCAGCAACAACAACCGCAGCCTTTTGATTATCTGACGCCCTCAGGTTTCTTTTTTAAATTATTATTTTCTTATCTTTCAACCATAACTCGTGTGGGTGTGTGTCCCTCTCTCTGGAGATGATGAGTACTATACTAACCCTTCCCCCGGACTGTTGTGGGCAGCCCCAGGAAGCATGGGGATAACTGACCCTTCACTAACTCATTTCTGTCCCGAAATAACAGTTCCAGGTCCTGGTTCCAGCAGATATTTACAGCTCGGTATCACGCCACGCCCTTTTATTAACCGATACTAACCATGGACCCAGTTTCAGATATGAATTGTGCGTTGCATCAATTGACCTTAATGTGTGCTGTGGGAGTGACCACACTAACCGACCGTTCATTAATAAAACACTCTCGGACTATAAATAAATACATTAATAAAATATATTACATAAATATTACATAGTATATAAGTGGCAGTTTGTCGGTCTGTTTGTCCATGGCAACTGGGTTACCATGATATTTAACACATTGATTTTTGTTGAATACATTAGCATGGAAACAAGCCTTTGCGAAGAACGTGCTCTGCTGCTGGCATATTAACAAATAAATAAATCATACTCGTATAATAAATTATATTTATTAAATTAATTACACAAAATTCATAAGTGCTGCAAATCACATTAATATACTCGTAAATAAATTACGCAAATACCGGTATGCTAATAAAATAAATTACAGTGTTGGACATTAATCGAGGCATACTGCTAGCGACATTTTCCGAAGCGGCAGAAGAAGTAATCGAAGATAAGGATACGGTACTGCAAGCCGGGCGAGCAAGATGTCGTTAGCAGTATGCCCCGATTAAATGTCCAACATTGTACATGAATATAAAAATGTAAATATGTTTAAATATATTCCATTAAATATATTGATAAATTTAAAATATTTTAATAATAACTAACCGGACGTTAATTTATTAAGCTGTTAAAGTCACAGTGGATGACATGTTGATTAATCTTGACGTCACTGGCTTCAATAGCGTACACATTTGTCCACAATTTTTGTGCGTTTTTAAACAGCAAATCAGAGTAATTGCAAATGTGCATGTCGTGATTGCAAGAACAGGAGGTCAAAAATTAACGAATTGTTTGAGTTCGTAGTTAAAATTAATGGAAGAGTTTTAGTTTTGAGAGTGGTGTTAGGCCCCCATGGCTCCAAATCGATGGGAAGGAAAAGTTAGGGGCGCGGTTTTGGGAGTTGTCGTAGTTTAATGTACTTTATTTAAAGTTAATCCCCATCTGCTCTGCGACCCCCTTTTGATGTCAAGTTGGGGGGTGGAGGAGAAAGGGTAGCATGACGTCACAAAACTTTGAACTCGCCATTTTAACTTTAGTTTATTTTCGACATTATAATATAGCGATTTAATTTAAAATAATTTAATTCAACCGAGTTAGTGAAACGTACGTATATGTGTCATGTACAGTACTTCCAAGCAAACAATTCTCGTTCAGACGACTGCGGGCTTGGAAAGTGTATATCTCTCTCAGTCGATTTGACGAGTGTTTAATGAGGACAGGGGCGACAATTCCTATATATGTGTGACATGTTTCCGCAATGCAAACATGCGTGCGCTGTATCGATCCCATGCAATGCTCTTGATTGGTAATGAGATTCATTGCATGTCGAGAAGACACATATAGTTCGTTTAGAGTGTGTGACTTGAAGTGACATCTCCTTTGCTTCGGAATTGCCCCCAACCAGCACCTCGTATAATGAGATGCTTACGAGGCAGGCTTGGAAATATAGCACCCCGGAATAAAGTGGACATCACTCGAGTGACTGACCGTCGTTCAACATTCAGGCCGCACACTATAACACGCGTAATAGTGCCTCAGACGCATGCGTGGCCACCCATTATACGACGCCCGAAGCTACAGGGTGTCTGACCGAATAACGAGAGCAGTTATTTTAATTATTTATTATCTGTTGTTAGCTCTATTGCGCGTTGTTAGTTACGAGGGATTGGTTATTATTAGCTGCTACAAGTTATTAGTTGTGAGATATTAGTTACTCAGCTATTACCAGATGTTATTATAGTAAGGCTATATAAGATATTCGTTATTATCAAGTACGGCATTGGTTATTAGCTATTACTAGTTATTGGTTATTGAGAGATTATTGGTTATTGTAAGTTATAACCAGATAGGCTTATGAGTTGTTATTTGCTATCACAAGTTATTGGATATTAATATATAATTGGTTATTATAAGTTTTAGCCAGATAGGCTTATTAGTTGTAATTTGCTATCACTAGTTATTGGATATTAATATATAATTGGTTATTAAAAGTTATTACTAAGTATTAGTTGTTATTAGCTATTGCTAGTTGTTATTGGTTATTGAGAGATTTCTGGTTGTTAGGAGTTATTAGCTGTTATTAGTTATTATTGGTTATTATCAGAGATTATTGGCTATTAGAAGTTATTGCCAATAATAATTATTAGTTGCAATCAGTTAATACCAGATGTTATTAGTTAGACGATATTAGTAGAAGTTTATTAGCCATAACCTAGTATTGGTCATTATTAGCTACTATAGTAGCGGACCTGTTGCCAAATTATGGAAAGACTAATTGCCCCCCCCCCCCCTCCAACTTGGACGTAGTACGATAGACCACTACCAGTTGGCGCATAGGCTCTCTCTGCACGCCCCTCAGGGCGAAAATAGTATACTACATGCACGTTGGTGATGACAAGGGGTGGAGTCACGGATTGTGAATTTTGTATATGATGATGATTATTATTATTACTGTATTATTAGTTATTACGATGAGCTGGTTATTTTACTATAACTACTTTAAATGACCCTTATTGGCTATAGATGCGTTGTCGGGATTCGAATAACCCCCCTTTTGGAGATAAAGCCGGACATAGATAGGGTCCAATCAGAGGCCCGAATCGTCAAGGGAGAGTGTCCATCGGGCTGCATATCCGGATTCAAGTGCAGCATATTGCGGTCAGGGTTTTCCATCCCCCAGTCCAATCACAAAGGCCCGGAAAATATATATCCGGGGGGGCTTGGGAGAGAGAAGGTGAGATTAATTCCAACCCCGGATGAGTAAAGAGGGGGGGTACAAGTAGTGTGCAATAAGGGCGATAAGGAGTGTCTTTATGGCGCTTGGGCACGGGGGGAGTGTTGAGGAGGGTTGGGGGTGGGGGGCACCTCACCTCCATCCACTCCATACGCTCAAATTACAACCAGGCCTCGGACCCTATTTACATAAACTTGCCTTTGCCGCACGTCCTGAAAATGGTGCGGAGGTTTTCAGCGGCACAGGGAGGGCCAAAAGTGAACAGATGGCCCTCCAGGATTAACGTCCGGATTGTTCCGGATGCTTTAGGCACAAGGGGACTCCATGAGGCCAGCTTCAGGGGGAGATAGGACACTTTATGGGCCTCATGCATCATGCTCTTTCCATATAGCGGCTACTTGTCCCCCTAAAAATGGCCAATAGGCCAGCTAATGGGGTAGAATAAATAAAAAAATAAAATAAAAATATAGCGGCTACTTAGGCCTTTTCTCAACGTAGAGGTTATTGCATCTAGCAGTTGCTTGGGTCGTTATTAGCGTCGCTGTTAAACGCTGGTTGTTTTAATGTAGCTGTTATTGCATGTAGCGGCTACATGGGTCGTTGTAAAACTAGCTGTTGCGTGTAGCAGTTATTTGGGCCGATCTAAACGTCGCTGTTGCGCGTAGAAGCTAGTTGAGTTGTTTCTTAACGTAGCGGCTACTTGGGTAGTTGTAAAACTAGCTGTTGCGTGTAGCAGTTATTTGGGCCGATCTAAACGTCGCTGTTGCGCGTAGAAGCTAGTTGAGTTGTTTCTTAACGTAGCGGCTACTTGGGTCGTTATACCCACGTAGCAGTTCTTTAATAACAAGTAGCGTTTTGGCCTATCTCTCCTGAAATAGCAGTTATAAATAACAGTTATAACAGTCATTACAAATAGACGTGTTGTTTAGGCCATTCGTGTAACGGCCCTCAAACATCACGGTAGCAGTTATTTCAGTTTCTCCTTAAAGTAGCAGTTACAAATAACAGCTAACTTGCATTAGTTATTACAAATAGAGTGGTTTCGTGGGTCGTCCTTAACGTAGCTGTTGTCATCCCAGTAGTGTTTATTTCAATCGGTCTAAATGTAGCAGTTAAGTGTCGTTCTCTTAACGAATCTGTTGCATGTAGCGATTCTGAAATGTCGCAATAACGTTTACTTAAGACGCTCTTGAAATAGCAGTTTCAAACAGCAGCTCTGTATCTCATTGCAAGGGTCGGTCGCTTAACGAATCTCAAACCGTAGCAGTTCTGAATATTGTCGCAGTAACGCTTGTTCTAAATAGCAGTTGTGCGTAGCAGCCCAAAATCTGTCCCGATTTTCTTGCGATCAAGACGAGCATATTTGTGAACCCCAAATATTTCCCAAGCATGCTTCTCCGGGTGAGGAATTTCTGCAGGGGGAAGCGGGCGCGAAATTCGCCAATTATTCCGGAAGAATCTCTAATTAATTAGACGACTTCCGGGAGAAGAAGTATCGGCAACACTTTAAAAAAAAAGCCTCCGCAGTCTTTCCCTCCTCTTCCTATTAGCGAATTCCATATTTTCAGAACCCTAAGGAGGTGATTGCGAACCCGGAATCAATTCCGTCTAAGGGCCATTCATCGCCCCGGATTCCAATTACCGCAATCCGCGAATTTTGGGGAATGGGATTAGCATGCAAATCTCTGGCATCCCAAAATGCATTGTTCCATCAAAAAGCCCTCGGTATATACTTATTGGAAAGTGCAATGCTCCGGATTTTAGAGGAATTCTCTCGGCCAAGAGTAGTAGTTCCCATCCCTCTGAATCTCCGGGCACACTTTTCGCACAATGTTTTATGGGATTATCTGCTACTGTCCCCTCCAGTCCCCACAGGTCCAACTGATTCCCGATCCTTTGGCTTACCTTCGACCTGGGCAGCCATTAGTATGCGCTCGCAGCTTTTTAAAATCTCTTGTGTGGACACTTTTACCCCCTTGGGTCACACTGACTGTTCAACAACTTTTCTGATTTGTGGACGGACTCATTTTGCTATGAATATGATTTTTCTATCCCTACATTACTAATGGTGGGCTAAAATAACAGCAGCTTCTCGCACATTGCAGTTGCGTTGTTTTTGCTCAGGACGGCAAAGTAGCAGCGATCTGGTAGAAATTCGCTGTCCCCATATTTAAAAAAAAATTAACTTGTTATGCATTTGGTATGTAAAAAGCATCAAAGCATGTGCATAATATAACAAAAAGAAAGTTAATAACAACCAGAATGGATTTAATATATAGGCCTATAGTAAGTTAATTTTTTAATGAATGAAATAATAATGAAACAAATAAAGTAATAATAAATAAATAAGTATAGTAAATAAGTAAAACAATAAATAAATTTAATATTGTAATAAAATGAAGTAAATTTAAGTGAGCAGTAAAATTCAGTAAATTTAAGTGAGCAGTAAAATTCAGTAAATTTAAGTGAGCAGTAAAATTGAGTTAATTTAATTCATCGACGAAGCAAATTAATACCATTTAAATCAATCGATAAAAATAATTGTTAACAATAATTACGTGCAATCCTGCAAGCAGTGGATGTCATCTAATTTTTAATATTTTAATATTATTCCTATTTTAATATTATAATCGATGTTGATTACTATTTTGCATTCACAATTTAGCTAACATCAGAGGCAGTAATGACTGCTACTTGAAAGAGCAATACAGATGATGACTCTTACTTTTGCAGAGTAAGTGAAGATCACTGCTATTTTTATTAGGAGTAGGTGATCGACACCGATAATAAAGATGACTTCTCTCTTTGAAGAGTAGAAGAGTATCGAAATTCACCAGTGCTGATTACTGCTATTTTTCATCCTCAGTTCCAACGGCAACAATACTGGGCGGTCCAGATCTGCACGTGGACAAAGGGAGCATGATCAACCTGACCTGCATCATCAAGTACAGTCCGGAGCCTCCGGCGTACATCTTCTGGTACCATCACGATGAGGCAAGTATCAAGTCCATTCTGGTTATTTTCGGATCTTATTTTCTTGCCCCCCCCCCCCCTTCACCCATCTATCTTATGGTTTTTACTTTTGGAATCTATTGCCACGTGTCCTTATGTAAGTAAATGTTGGAACGTCTTAGAGAAGAAGAGCATGGGTAGTGGACGGTACCCTAGTGTTTACTGTGGGAATGAAAATGTGCAGCAAGGATGGCAAAATAACGAGGCCGAAAATAAACGATATCTAACATTGCAGGTATTATTTTGAAATGTCGACACTTTCAATCAAAATTTGTGCCAAAAACAAAGTTTTAAACATGCTAAAACAGACCTGCATTATATCGACACAAACAACGAAAATCAATCAAAAACTATCGGTAGGAAAATATGTTCACTATTGACAGGAGACATACAAAGAGTGATCATATCGATTTGGGAGAGAAACATAATTTATCGTTATAAATTATTGTATATCGCAGACAACACTGCAAGAAAATCTCGCCGTAAGATCATCTTATCGACAAAATAGCAACCAGAGAGAAGCCATTCGAAATCTTGATACTATCGAAAAGCTACACGTAGGAGAGAAATCACTAAAAATTAATTATATCTGCAAAAATGCCTTAACAGAGAGGGACCATGATGAAATTGGCACAATGAAAAGGTATGTGAGTGAAGTAATTTAAAAATTAATTTTATCGACACTTTTGGCGATAATAAGGAGAGAAGCCATTCTAATATTTATATTATCCACACATTACCACACGGGGGAGAAGGCATTCTGTCTAGGCAAATATCGACCAATAACATACAGGAAAGACGCCATTCTAAAATCTGACAAAATGAAAAGGTAGCACGCCGGAGAGAAGTCATTTTAAAAATTGATATTATCTCACAGTGGACCTTAGTTATTCTAAAATATGATACTATCTATACAAAATAGCACAGAGCAGAGATGTCGTTCTATCGACAAAATAATATATCGACAAACTTAGGAAAAGCCATTCTAATATTTGTTTTATCGGCAATAGCACACCGAAGAGAATCCAATCCAGCTAGCTATTGCATCGCCCTGGCCTATTCTCCGTTACATACGCCCACCTTCCTTGAACAACCCGATCCTAGTGCATATTGGTGCAACGGCCCTAAGCCCCCAGGGCTTCAATCGTGTAAACTCGAAGCAGAAGCTGATCCATCCTCCATACATCAAGCAAGTCTATGTGCCCCAGGGTTGCCAACATCCAAAAAAAACGACAAATCTACAAGGCAGAATTCATGCAGTCCGGAATATATATTTCCTCCTGAATGTTGAACGACCCCGACGGCAGAAGGCAGCATCGTCTATGCATACTTTTGACGTCTAAACTTTTTTTTTTTTACTTCCTTCTTCTTCTTCCAGCAGACTATGCAGTAGTTTTTTGTGTGTGTTTGAAACACCCCCCTTGGAGTCTTGTTTGCACAAATTTAATAATTAGTTTGTCAGGTTATTAAGAAGCTTCGTTTTCCTAAGGGAGTTCTCCCTCCTACGAATAACTAAGAAGAAAAGAAGAAGAAGAAAAAAACTGAGATGCATAATTAAGCCGTGAATTGTGTGTTTTAATGCGAGCCTGGGTCCAAGTTTTATCTGACGTCGGCAGACTCATGAATTTACGGCCCTGAAATTTAAATGCCGACTTTAGTTATAAATCTGGGCCCGGAATTTTTGAGGCCCATTTATAGTCCGGGAAGGAGGGGAGAGGGGTGGAGGGGAAGGGAAAGAGCCATTTTTACCATTCCTCGCTGCGACTTTTATTCCCATTTTTCCTGCGTTTGTTGGAACGTCTGCCTGAATATGTATATACCCTTTATATAAAAAAATTTATTATATTGATATATGATATTGAGACAATATTTAGGAACAGACTAGGTCTTAAGGATTTTTTTTGAACAGGCCTTAAGATCGGCCTCATTTATTGGATATGGTTTTTTTTAGATGACCCTGAACGTTCGGATACTATCGTTTGATTACAGTCTTGTTCCCCTTTCTGTTTCTTTTTAGTGTTTAAACATCTGTTACCGCGACGGCGAGGCAAGTGACGCTTGCATGATCTCTCTTTTCATTTTCCGTTTCCTCTTCTCTTCCCTTACACACCCCTCGTATTATTGCGGGAATGAAACTCTATCTGCCACTGACGCCATAAGCAAATCAAAAGGTGACTTAGAAGTAAGCGTAACTTAGAATATATTGACACATACGTAAATAAATACATAGGCTACATTCTACTGTACTCATACATATGTACAGTACATACATATACATACACACAGGCCTAATAGGCCGCAGGGAGTGGGTGCGTCTATATGTGTAATATACGCACATATAATGTGATAATGAATATATGTTATATTCAAATTTAATATAAAAATAATCTGTGTCTGCTATATGATTTGTGTTCTAATTAATGTAATATAAATGTACCGGTATGTCAAATGACATAAGTTTAATCAATAAAATATTACGCACTAAATAATAATTATAATATGAAATACAATGCAGTAGGCAATAAAATATTTACATAACTTAAAACCAATAAAACGTTATGCATAATTTTAATATGGCAAAAATTAAATTTAAAACAAAATAATCACTGATATAATACACCCGTACTATTATGTGAATGTAAGAAACTTGATAATAACAACAAAATATTATATATTATTTAAAATGTATAACTACAATATGCTATAATGGATATTACATAATATAATGTACAGTGCAAAATAATCTTTTAATATGAAATGTAATGACTTTATTTTAAAACTACATACAATGAAATGTAATTTAAAATGCAAGCATAATAATAATAATAACAACACCATCACGACATTCCCAATAAGGGGTAGTCAGCGATGATAATAATCATAATCATAATAATAATAAGCATTATAATTTTAATGATATATTTATGAAATTAATATTAAATATTTTAAATGAAATCGCGATGAAAATATTGCAGCTTGTCTTGTTTATGACGTCAGCCTGAATGTTCCATTTCTGGCTGTAATGCTGCCATCTGTCGCCCAGCACCCTCCGCCCTTTTTATCAGGACATTATCCGCTGATTCTGGCACCTTTTCGTGTCTCTTGGCTCATACATTTTGTCTTCCTGACCTCTTTTCTCCTTGTTTTGAGGTTTTCTTGGCTATATCTTTGCTTGCGGCTTTTCTCATCGTTAACCGACTAAACCTTTTATTCTTCAAAAAAAAAGTTGCCAAAAAGACTGGTCCAACTCGCCCTCTCGATATGTTTTTTTTTCTTTGGCAGTTTCTTGCGAATGCCCAGATATCTTTAATCTATCCTTCCCTTACATTCTTTTGTGGACTTCAAAAGAATATATAGGCTATATGTCCGGATCTTTTCTTCCTCTGTACTGTTTCGCTGTTTGCATCCCTCATCCGTCCTTTTCTCTTCTACTTACTCCATTTTGAGACAGCGTCTTTTGGCTTTTGTTTTTTTTCCCACATCTTTAGCGGCGTATGTACCTTTTTGAATTATAAACAATGGAACGATAGGCACAGGAACCGAAACCCAGTACTAGTTTTCGGTTCCCCCAAACAGAGCTTTGTTGCTGTGTGCTCGTGTGGTTTTATTTTGTAATGTGCATCCGTCACACTGTAACTTACTACTGATATTGTTGGGAGTAATGTTGGTTTGAGAGGTTGTGTACTCGCATGTGTCATTAGGTTAAGGTCAGTGAAATCATCTGGATAACGACACTGTAACCCTGCTCCACACTGCCTGAATTATTAAGGCTACAAGTATGACAAGGTGAGTGAGAGACCAATCACTTCAAGGCAATGTAGGCCTACTACTAGTAAAAATCGTACGAATAAAACTAATTTTACAGAGCGATTACCTAACGCTATTATTCAATAGCAGATAAAAGTAACTGTTACTCTAAATAGCGTTTAGTGTCATTGTTAGGTCAAAACTAGTCGCTGCCATACGAATAAACGAGGTCCAGTTAAGCACATCTCCGTCTCCACATGCTGACGCATAAAGGCTGGTTTCAATATATCGAACCGATTTTTTTTTGTATACCGGTACTGTAAGAATGACATAATTATTTTACAATATATTGCAACCGATATATCGATAAATTGATCATACATGATGTGATAGATGTGTTAGGAGTGTCTTTAACAT
Organism: Catajapyx aquilonaris; assembly: GCA_000934665.2. NCBI lineage: Eukaryota > Metazoa > Arthropoda > Diplura > Dicellurata > Japygidae > Catajapyx > Catajapyx aquilonaris. Next base: position 117,602 of record KZ538063.1, on the reverse strand, counting down.
ATCTTATGATGAATATTGAAATATCGGATGCCAATGATATCGATGTATTGATTGTACTTTTAGGGTATGTCGATAATACGATGCTTACAAAATGCATCGATATATTTTGTACCATCATATTATCGATATATTTTGTGCCATCATATATCTTTCGTAATAGTGGTCCCCCCAAATATCCCGTAAGGGATGGCACGGGGTAAAGTAAATAAAATATATATATATATATCCTTTGTAATATCGTATTATCTGTATATTATCAACATCGAATTATCGATAACTTTTGAAATATCATGACATATACTTTGATATATCGATAGTTTAAACCGACTGACATCTATTAGATCGATAGTGGGTTGGAATATTTGGATATATCGAATGAAAGACGAAATTTCGATATATCGAAGAAGAGTCGATATTTCGATATATCGAAGGAGAGTCGATATTTCGATATATCGAAGGAGAGTCGATATTTCGATATTGCTTCGATTTGTGACACGGTAATTTCAATATTGCGCCAACGTACCCCTGAAACGAACCCTCGGGGGTGACTAAAAAGTGTGTCACGGGATTGGTGGGTTATCTGGCGCTAACTGCTGGCTGGTAGGATGGTAATGAGGGAAAAGAGGTTTCCGGGAGCGCAGGCAGCGCCACCGATTAAGTGATTAAGGTTCCAGGGCAGGATGACACAGCCCTCCGCTCCTGGCTGCCTGGCTGGGCTTGGGCTGGTCTGGCCCCGTGGAAATAAACAGCGGGGACGAAGCGCTTTTGTTTCCAGAGTCCACATACCGTGCACTGGCTCCACACCAGCATCCCCCCCATCCCCACACTCCCTACGAATCGTCAATCGAAGCAAATCTGATTTTATGCCCATCCGGATTAATCCTGCCTCGCTCCAGGACACGAGGCTGCCGTCCCGGTACCCAAAATAATGAGAGGGACGACACACATTTTTCGCGCCATGTCTGCACCTGCACCAATCTCCGCCATTTTCGAGGAACCAATCATGGGTCAAGGCGGTGTTGTCAGCTGCACCGAATTGTAACAGACCCATCACGACATTACCCAGCGAAGTGGCCAATTTCGCGACAGTCGTAACATATCTGTGATGGTACAATATTTCTCAGGGAGCCAATCAGAACGGCGTATGATTAGTTCGTTGCAGTACCATATTCCATACATAGATGACGCATGTACACACCAGTCCCACTCTCAGGGTCGTGTGAGTGGTGGTGGTACTACATGTACCTAGTTGAGATGATGACTCCTCCGGACAAACAGAAGCAGAATTGGTTCCGAATTGGGAGCAATGGCAGTTGGGTAATTCCATATTGCAAATTCCGGACAGGTGGTTATGCGGGAAGGTGATTGGACAGACAGGCATCCGGTGACAAGTGGCTCAAAAAATAGGGAGTTTGCTGAGGCGATCACGTCATTATCCGGGTGTAATGAGAGCTGCATCATTAGTGCGCTGGAGATGGTCTAGTCACCATAATGAGTTGTGGAGAGGAAAATGGAAAGAGGAGGGTTTGGATGGGCGTTACAGGCGATGCGCAGGGTGAGGGGGTTGATGCGTAAACATGAGGCGCTCAAAATTGGGGAAAGGCCTTTTCCTAACGAGCTTCGCACATTTTTATGGCTTACAAACGTCTGCATCCTGTGATTAATCATCTCTTCCAGCCTAGATTGGCATCTTAATTAGAACTCACGCGAACCCGGCTAAATTTTAGTCGCGCGATCATCGCCCTCGCGGCTTTTCATTTGCCCACCGCCTGACACGTGGAAAGCCCCCCCAAAAAAGTCAAAAAGTCCATAAGGGTCTGGAAAGAACCCATGGGTTGAGTGTCTTCGTTAAGTGTTTGCAGGGACAGACGTGACGGTACCAGCCACCTCAGATTCTCTCGTCAGCGCTTCTCTTTCTAAGCGGCCAATCCGGACACGAACCCCACAACTAGGAAGCGATTGACGTGCCTCGCAAATGACGTGCCAGATCTGCATTCGACTGGAGGAATATCCTCCAATCCACTCCACACACTCTAAAGGGGATAGTCTTCACCGACACCCACCTGAGGATCGGATTTTCTAGCGAGTGTTCACGTAGTACCATACCTCTCACATGGATGGCGTATATCCACACTCCTACAGTAGTCTTATGGCAACCCCTGTGAGATTAGCTCGTCTCCCTCTTCCAGGGAGGGTTTCCGCGTTGGCACTGTTGTAGTATCCAGTCTCGAAAAGTGTGGAGACTACACCAGCGCCGAAGCGGCAGCCCCCTACCTTGGAAATTGGAAACGAGCTAAGCTCACGGGGGTTTCCGTAAGGCTGGGGTAGGAGTGCCAGGTGGCTGATCAGGTGTAGTGGAGCTACATGCACCTAGTTGATGACTCATCTGGAACAGACAGGAAGCCGATAAATTTAATATAATTATATAATGTGTACCGAAACAGTAAATTAAAAGAAATAGGTCGCGTTAGATTGCGAATTTCAAAGCGTATGAATTAAACTTTGTGCATATATTGAATGTGGCGAAACTGGAATAGTCCACAATATAATTTCGGTCACGCGGACTGTTTTCACGGTGAATAATTAATGAGACAGACCTCCACTCATTTTAATCGTCCGCATTTACAATTTTAGCCTACTGTTTTACGGCAGTTAACTGCCAGGTGGTGCGCGTTCAGGGTAATTATTCCTCGTTTTTTAAAAATATATAAATTGATAATGACCCTACCATATGTGTGTCCGCTCATCTAAATTAGTGCAGAAAAAAATTCGCTCAATGGAAAGGTGACAATGGGAGCAAACAGATGGGACGCACTGATTGGACATGGATTTAACCCACCTGAGCAGAGAGGATTAATCAGGAATTAAAACAGAACTGCCAACATAGATGGCGTTTCTGCACACTACTTCCACTCACGGTCATGCAGGGGTGGTGGCACTACATGCACCTGATGACTCACCCTGGACATACTCAATGTGAACTTTTCCGTCCCTTTTGTAACCTACATTGTTAAACAGAATAGGGATTTCTGTTCAAAATCTCCCTTCTTTACACAGTTTTCTTATTCCCCCTCTCAGCAAATCTGGGACTTATCTCGTTCCGCCCCCCCCCCTCTCCCCCGGAAGAAGAAAAGAGTCCCCGAGGTGCATTCCCGAGTTTAGCACTTGCTCCCGGAAAGATCCGGATTTTTTTTTCTTTAAAAAGGGAAAAATTTGCAAGCCCCGCTATTTCTTACTCTTTACCCCCCACTCTTACCCCTTCTGTACCCCCCATCCTTCTCTCACTGGGGGTAAAGTTGAAAGCGGCAGCCGTATAATAATGAGAGGCCAGAAAAGTTTTTGGGGGGTGAAAAAGGGGGTCAAAAAAGGAGCGTCTTAAGAAGCCCCTGCTTTTATCCCTCATCAGGCCCTGTTTATTGCCGCATTAAAAGGCTCCGGATTTGCCCCCTTTAAAAAAATCCGGGGCACAACCTGTGTTGCGCATGAAAGGTCATACTCATTAGACGCAATGTCCCACCAGGGAGGCCGCATTTTTCATTCTTAATGCGGCCCAGGCTGTCCACTATTTTTAAATGTAGCCTACTGTACCACCCTGTGTACAGTCTTGGGAGACCCTGCCAGTAGGCGAAACTACCGCCGGCACAGCTCTTTGGTGTCACGGAAGAAACAATCCCCACTACCGCGTCAAGGCGTAGACACTTGGAGGCTAATTTCAGGTCGGCTATCTTACTCCTTTCTGCGACTGTATATTCTCCCCCTTTTTGGCAGTTTTGAGTTCACATTTTGCGAGTGGAGATGGTGCCCTCGGACTAATCCCAAAATCGATGGTCTAAGTGGTAAGCGGCTACCCCCCCCCCTTTTTTTTGGAGGGGGCCAGATCCTGGAGGGCCTTAATGCCCCCGGCAGAAGACCCAGGGGCCGATCCATATTTACTGGCTTCTGCCAGTTCAGAAGAGCCAAGGGTTTTTGGACCAAGGTGTTTTATGGATGGGGCTTGGCGGAAGGACCTTTTTTCCGGGGAAAAAAAAGTGTTTCCAATATCCGACCATTCAGAGCCCTGCTTCCCCGCATATTTTCCATCTCTCTCAGAGTTGGGAAGAGAGAGAGAGAGTGGAGGAGGGATAACCGGTGGTCGAGTCTAACCGGATACGAGAGAGATAGATATGTGTGTGCCTGACTGGTAGTCAAAAAAGTTCCCAGTCAGGACAGGTTTATGAATATCTTGGCCCTACCTTCAACGCTACAGTTATTGCGAATTGGGTATATTATGGTAACTTAGCTTCATAGCGCACATGACTCCTCTACATAATGAGATCCTATAAGTACATCCTGTAAGTTTGTCCGAAACATTATCGCACACCCTACACTACTCCTACCCCAGCCTTATGGAGACGCCTGTGAGCTACACCTTCCAAGGAGGTTGCCGCTTTGGTGCCAGGGTAGTCTCCACACTTTCCATGCGACGGTGGCGGTCCTGGCGGACGACAACGTGAAGCGTCCCTGGTTCTAAAGGCAGAGTCGTCCGCCAGGACCGCCACCGTCGCTCGGAGAGTGTGGAGACTACACCAACGTCAAAGCGGCAACCTGTCGACAACACCAGACCGTCTGGTACCCCGTAGACTTCCCAGGTGCTAGGTCTGTAACTAGTCTACATTTAACTGGCGAATTGTCAAAGGAAACCAACTGCTGATGAGTCCAGCCCCCTGGCGCGAAAGTCAAGTAGTTTGGGCGCCCTCCTGCGGTGGCGTGGGTGAACTAGGGGCAGGCCTTGTTTGTGCGGGTGCTTCTTTCCAATGGAGGCGCCCCGAGACTGCAAAGGGGTCCTGGATGTATGTACACTCCATTAGAACACATCCGCTATGGGGCCTTGAGCAATAAAGAGGTGCGGCTTTGCAGCTGCAGAGAGAAGCGCCGGAAGCTGTTGTGGTTGATCAGGAATATAGGCTGGGGCTGGCTGTGCTCGGCCCTGCAGAAAGTTGGCCGAGTTTGAGTCTAGGGCCTATATAACCTAGGCTTGGGTTGGGGCCGGCCAAGCAAACCCCATTTCAGTCCTTTATGATGCCTGTTGGCTGCGGGGCACAGACTGCGCCACACACAACTAGGATATGGATGGAGGGAGGGAGGGAAGGAAGGACCTAAACTAGATAACCTAGTTTCTAGATCATCCCGCCGGCTCATTCGTCACGGTTCTATGATAGACAATGTGGAGACGGAGGATTAGCTGCTGGGGGCATGGACCTCATTCCAGTTGACATCAAAATATGGAAGAGTCAGTAGCAGCTACACGGAAATATCAGTTACGCAATCGCAATCAGTTTAAAATAACAGCCACGTCATATCAGCTCTGTCAACAACTACTGCCTAGTAGCAGGGAAATATCACTTTGCTAGGTGGTTATAACTACGTAATAGCAGCTAATTGGTAATTGAAGCTTTTTGTCAGTAGCAGTTACGTGGAAAGAGCGTCTACAGTACCCACATCCTAACTTTTCAAAAAAAATGTCCTAATATTGTGACCTCTGTGGCTAAGCCATGCACATATTTGGTTTCAAAATTGAATTTCTTTTGAACCGCACTGTACCCACTGATCTGATTGATGGAGCAGAACCTCCCCCTCCCCCCACCCTCTGCACTACCAATCAGATCGCTTACCTGTCGCTTACGGTGTCGGGTGTGGTGTGGAGTGGAGGGGCTTGATCCCTTTTTTGAGAAGTTATGCTCTGGTCACATTAATTACGTGGTGATATCAACTATAAATAGTTGCTAAATGGAAATAGCAACTAAGCATTAGCAGCTGCTTGCCCAGTAGCAGTTACATGGAAATATCATTTAACTGTGTGGTGAAAACTGCATTGTAGCTGCTGAGCGTAAATAGCACTGAGCACTGAATATCATTTTTATGTCATCCGAAGAGCAGCAAAGTGGAAATATCAATTACGTAATAGCATGTAAAAATCATTGCTATTTGTAGGTGTGAGCTTACTGTCGATTTCACTTGTTTGGTAGTGACTTTAAAGTGGTGATTTGGATCACCTCCTCGTCGTGGTTGACCATGGTGTCAAGGTGACTGTGTCCTAGCCGGTCCCGTTGCAGGTGATCAGCTACGATTCCCAGCGCGGCGGGGTCAGCGTCATCACCGAGAAGGGAGAGGTGACCACCTCGTACCTGCTCATCCAGAACGCGCAGCCCTCCGACTCGGGCAAGTACTCCTGCAGTCCATCCAACGCAGACGTCGCCAGCGTCCGTGTACACGTACTCAACGGTAAGTGACGTACGCCACTTGCATGCATCTGCCGTTAAACCAAGAGTACTAACTGTTATCTCATGGCTTTGAGTGTCGTTTGCTTATGCATGACACCCGAGTAGAGAAGAAATGGCCTTAATTGAAGTGGGTTCCACCATCTCTGACCGCCATATGTCCATTGTTGAACGAGGAACGTGGAAACTGTGGTAACTACTACCTCAGAGGCGATGAGTCAACATGGTCATATAAGCAGAAGGAGAGAATAAGGGGATTGGGATCCGGACGTCGCCCGTGCGTGATATTTTTAGTTGGGCGCTTATTGTGGGTTTCTGTATCCGAAACATGTACTGTCCGTCTTGTGGCGCCGCAGGCCAACGAACGTTATTGTGGCTTTGCCCACCACGACGAATGTCACGGGGGCCAATATGCCAGGTGCTAAAAGTCCGGGGGCGAAACGGCGAGGGCGGAATTGTCACGGGGGCCAATATGCCGGGAGATAAAAGTCCGGGGGCGAAACGGCGAGGGCGGAATTGTCACGGGGGCCAATATGCCGGGAGCTAAAAGTCCGGGGGCGAAACGGCGGGGGCGAAAAGTCCGAGACCCAAGGGGATTATTAGTATGGTGCTTACTACATTTTTGTGTAATAATTACAACGTAATCGCCAATGATTACCCGTAATCTAATAATGATAGGTACACCTGTAAAGCTTGAAAGTCGAGTGTTGAACCCTCGGTCGTGGTACCAATCGAGGCTTGTTAAGGACAACCGGCCCCCCCAATTTCCATTTTTGGCAACCAAATAACCCAAATTCCTTTCCCTCCTTCCCCCTCCACCCCCTCAGCATCGCAACACACTGGCTGGCCCTCATCTAGCTACAACCAATGGCTATTTAGAAAAGACGTTAAGCCGGACGAGATTGGCTCTTGGCTGGATAATGACTTCTGGCGTTTTACTCTTTTTGCCTCCCCATCCCCTCTTCCCCCCCCCCTTTTCCCTCCCACCAATAAAAGGGGCGAGATTTGCCATGGAAGGCGAGTTCCGAGGCTTGTCGAGGGGGGGAAGTCATTAAGGGGCCATCAGTAACCGCGGGGAATTCCCTCGTCACTTGTGTGTGTGGGGGGGAGGGAAGGAGTAGGGCCTTGTCATTGGGGTGGAGGGGGTACAGTTGGAAAGGAGGATGTTTGTAGTGGGCAGATAAGGGGGACGATCGATGCTTGGGTGGGAGGTTGGGTGGATGGTATCGATCAGGTTGGTTGAGTTTCAGAGAGGGGGTTATTGGGAGTCCCTGCCGAAGAGAGAGAGGAGAGAAAGGGTGAGGAGGGGGGAGGGGTTATTGAAATTCCCCAACTGCATTCCGGATGCCTTCCTTTTCCGGCCATTATTGCTCTTATTTTCTGCGTTTGCTGTTATTGTTTTCCTCCCAAATATGTTCAGGCAGGAGGGGGCCACAGTCCGTCCATAGTACTAAAAAGTTGGCAATATCAGTGTTTGTTTGTCTATGTCCACGTCTTCCTCACATAGATGGCGCATTGATGCCACTCTCATGGTAGTGGTGTCGTACCGATGGCGCCACGAACCATAGCGGCAAAAGAGTGAATTGAACCGCTATTTTCCGCTGTCACTGTACAGTGTGGGACATTAATCGCGTCATACTGCTAGCGACATTTTCTGATGCGGCAGACGTGGAACCCGAAGTGATAGCGTTTGAGCCGTGCGAGTAAGAAGAGGTAGGCCTTGATTGACGTCACCGGATGGGGAGCAATGGAGAGAAGGCATTGTCCCCCAGCCTCTGACGTCACCCACTTACTCGCACGGCTTCAATTTGCACGTCTGCCGCACCGGAAAATGTCGCTAGCAATATGACGGAATTAATGTCCAGCACTGTACTAGACCTGAGTTGCGATGATTACTCCGGACAAACGGACAGACAGCTGATTAGTAGTATAGGAAATGTCAGTCTAGAAACAGGTGGTGTGACACTCCCTTAGGACTAGTGTATCCAGCAGCCTAACATATTTTGACACACCGGAATATTCCTACCGTGAAAAGGATATGGAGAGAGGCGTGAAGTGAGTGGCCATCCCCTGCACAAATGAGATGCGACACAACCCCCAGCACCCACTTTTGAACACCCCCTCCTTCCCAAATCCGCTTCTTTTCTTTCTATTCCCTGCCTGCCATTCCTCCTATAGTGAAAAGGGGGTATAGGGAGGGAGGAAGGAAGAGAGAGAAAGGAGAACAGTGCATAAAATTGATTTATATGTGAGTTGACATGGCGCCAAAAGCTGAGGCTCACCGCCAGAAATTGGCTGCAAAAGCTTTCCCTCCACCCAACTCCCCTTCTTGGAAGAAGATTGAAGCCAGGCCTGGCCCACCGACATGTCGCCACAGAAAAAAAAAATGAGAAAAAGAAGAAAGAAGATGGCTCTACCATCCTTCTTTTTTAAAAAAATGTTGAGAAAAATTATCTATTATTTTCAAGGCTATAATTAAAGCTAAAGTAATAGCTAAACATTTGGAGAAAATAGTCAGTATTATCAAAAGCTATAAAGCTAAAATAACATCTAAACATTTTGGAGAATATATACATTTATTAATTATTTTCAAAGCTATAATTAAAGCTAAAGATTTTGAAGAAATAGCCATTATTTTTCAAAGCTATAGTTAAAGTTAAAACAGCTAAATGTTATTTCCAAAAATAGTAGTTATTTTCAAAGCTATTGTGAAAGCAAAATATTTTGAAGAAAATGGCCAGTCTTATAAAAGCTATAAAGCTAAAATAACATCTAAGCATTTTGGAGAAAATATCCATCATTTTCAAGTCTATAATTAAAGCTAAACATTTGGAGGAAATAGCCATTATTTTTCAAAGCTATAGTTAAAGCTAAAACAGCTAAATATTATTTACAGAAAATTAGCTGTTATTTTCAAAGTTCTTGTGGAAGCAAAATAATCCCTAAACATTTTGAAGAAAATAGCCAGTCTTTTCACAAGGCTAAAATAATATTAGCTAAACATGTGGAGAAAATAGCCAGTATTATCAAAGCTATAAAGCTAAAATAACATCTAAACATTTTGGAGAAAATATCCATTATTTTCAAAGCTATAATTAAGGCTAAACATTTTGAAGAAATAGCCATTATTTTTCAAAGCTATAGTTAAAGCTAAAACAGCTAAATATTATTTTCAGAAAATTAGCAGTTATTTTCAAAGCTATTGTGAAAGCAAGCCTAAATATTTTGAAAAAAATAGCCCAGTCTTTTCCCAAAGCCAAAATAATAGCTAAACATTTTAAATGAAGCATTTAGCTGTTATTGTCAAAGCTATAAGGACTAAGATGTAATTAATTAATTTAATTACACCCATGGTTACTGCCGAGCGTTGCCTGGTAATTGGACATTGTTGCCAACCTGGCCCAGCCCAGCCTTCCTGAGTTATTATTCATCAAAAGTCAACCTGACGGACTGTACTAATAACATAGCTTCAGGGTTATGCGTTCAGTGTAGCATATGCGGGGCTATGCTGTAATAATGCAAAGGCTTGAACCAACGACGTTAAAGATTTACGGGGGGGCTCACTTTGAATAACCTTGTTTACCCGGGCTAAATCGCCTGGGGTTGGTTATCCTGCAAGTTACTTCTGGCATATATTTTTTTTTGAAAAGGGATTAATGCAAGTTTCATTTTTTTGTTAACGGACAGTTAAGGGGTCAAAGTGAAGTTACCTCTTAACGGACCGTTAAATATAATCAGGTTAACAGTAGCTCTGAAATGAGTAAGGTAGCAGACCTGATGCTCAAACTAGCCTCCACCATGACCCTTGAGAAGGATTTTATGGAGGCTAGGTCTGCTACCTTTTCCGCTTCTCAAAGTGAGTTGACTCTTCCTGTTGAAATTAGCCTGGCCGAGTCTGATTATTATCTTGCCCCCCCCCCCTCTCAGCTTTACCTCCTCCTCCATTTTGGCGTTAATGAGACTAAATGCCGCGGCCTTGCCCCCCACTCCCCCTTTCTCCTTTCTATTGCGATTTTAGCTGGCCAAAATGGAATCGTAGCTCATCCAATTCGTTAGGCAAATGGAGCATCCGCCGATTATAGGGGGGGTACTAGAAGGAAGTCTATGCCAAAGGCCTGAATTTTTAGATGGAGAGGTATATAGGGGGTAGGGGTGGGAAGAGGGCTCCCGGTAATTCCCCGCGTAAAATGGCCGGTGCCAAGTCGTTTCCCTTAATGGGCCTCGATCTGAAGGGAGGCCATGGGTGTTAAAACCTGGTTTTATTCACAATCACGCCCCCAGTTTCTAGAGAGTACACCAAGTCCTTAATAATAAATACACTCTGGATCGGGGGCAACTTCTATAATGAAACGTTTATTTTAAAGGCTATTTTAAAGGCGGCGCACAAGACGGACAGCATTGTTGTGGGAAACAAATTAATATAAAATCAGCGGGGAAATTCGACGTGCTGTGCCTGGCATGGCCACAAGACTGGTGCGGTCACTCCAAAGCCATACAGATGACGCCAACACTACAAATTCATGCACTATTGAGCAACCTCTAAATAGCGGTTTCAAGAGTAGTAGAGAAGTTTCGTCCCACTGCTACTGCTAACTTACTGGTAGGCCTACTGCTAAGTTAGCAGTAACTAGTAGTGGCACGAAATTCTACCCTATGTTTTTTTTTATCTCTATTAGAAGTTACCTGACCCTGTCGGACGTGAATGCAGATATATGTGTTTGCGAAAATAATTTTCTGCTAGTGTCCTCTACCGTACTTGGCACTAAAAGTCAAGCTTGATGAAGATGAAAGTCGTTTGCGCCTCTTTAAAACCACTTTTATTCCTGGGTTACCCCTGGCACTTCAGCCTAGGATTATGTCCTTCCCCTCCCATCTAGTCCCCTCCAAAAAAAAAAAAAAACTCGTGCATATAAAGCAGATCCCTCTTAATTTGATAAACTATTGCATCCGTGACTTCGCAAACATTACTCTTGCGAAATGCTCCAGAATGTATCAAAATATTCATCCTGTGTCTTGGCTGATATAGTGGCAGGTAATGATGTGGAGTGCCACCGTAGTACTACATCCTCACACAGATGGCGTCAATTTGTATCCAAAAACCCAACTTCTCTCCCCCCTGCCCCCCAGTAATATTCTGAATCTTTTGAAGCGAAACGCCATCTCTCAACCGGATGTAAATTCGAGCTGTTTCCATCGCAATATTTCGCAGATAGATTGGTTTATTGCGGGGAACCCCCGCGGAGTAATAGGCGACGACAAAGGGGGAGAAACAAAGGGCCTCTCCCCCCCCCTCCCATTACGGACCGTTTCTCTAATGAAGGATTTCAATTTAGCTCCTATCAGCAAGTACATCTCTCTCTGAGTGAAGGCAACACTTGCCAGCTTTTTCGATCCAGATCCACAAACGGGTCGCCATTTTTTTTCTGGAGCAGGAAACTTTTCGTGCCGTGTAATTCGAAGCCCGAACCGCAGCCATTTTAGTTCCGGAATCTCCAGTTTCCGCCTTCTGCCAGGGATTTAAGTGATGAAAAGCGGCCGTTTAATTGAATGCCCTTCCAATCTGGGAGCAAGGGAAAGCGGTAACAAGATGGCACCACCTACCCACTCTTTTTATCCCCCCCCCCCCCCAAAAAAAAGCTGAAAAACGGGTCTCGTTATCATGGCCCATTGGACTGAAATGCGATCAGGCTTGTTGGGCCAATCAGCTGAGAGGTGGGCCAGTTCAGGGCACTTTTGGGGGAGGACCAACAGCTCCGCACGAATTTACTGTACATTATGATACAATTATTGCTGTCATTCACGCTTCGCATCCAATTAAATGGGGCCCGGTTTTGATCGAAGCCGCAGAGAGGAGGTTTACACATTGTGCAATGCTCCAGAGGTTTTCTATACATTGTGACCAGTAGTCACAGGGATCACCAATAGCTTCGACATACACATTATTGCAATCTGAAATTTCTCAACATTACACACGTTGGGCGCCATTATGAGGACCGCCGTCTGAACACTTTTAATTGTCATATTAAAATTTGAAATTACATTGTAGTAAAAAATCTACGTTTAAACTACAGTAGTAAAGACTTGTTTAATCGGAATTTTATATTTTAATCTGGAATTTAAGTTTTGAAATTTGCAACTTTACGCTGGGCGCCACTATATGACAGACTCTTTACTTAGGATCGTCTTAAGTCTACACACTTTTAATTGGAAGGTTAAATTAAATAAATTTAAGTTTAAATTCGGTAAATACGTTGTATCGAAAGTTTATATTTTAACCTTACAGTTTAAAGCGTACAGGCGACCCAAATTGGCGCCCAGCGTGTGCGAGGCAGGCAATAACGCGATGTAATTAAGTATGCCCCGTTTACAGAAGGAAAATGGCAGACGTTTTGCGAAATGCAATATTGCAGGTTGTAAGAAAGTTGTCGCTCTTTTCTGACGACCCAAGATTATAAATGTGTGACTAATGCGCAGGAGGATGGGGGGGACAAGGGCAGATTAATCGCTCAGAGATTTTCTCCCAAGAAGATGCGTCAAAAAGAGAGGAGGTGGTCGGCCTGAACCTGAGATATACAGCTTTTCAAGTTGGCGTCGTAATCCTTTTCTTCCAGCAAGCTTTTCTGAGGGAGAGATAAATACTTCTTCCAGGGACAGGGTTTGCTTCAAAGAGAAGACAAGAGTGTTGGAGCAAAAGACAAATAATGAAGGGAACTTGAGTGGGGGAAGGAACAAGGAAAAAGAGTGAGAGAGAGGGGACTGAAAAAAAGTGACAAATCTTAATTTTCTTTTGGCAAAAGACAGGCCCAGAAGAGAACAAAGCGTCAGATTGTAAGAGATTAGGAGACTGAAATCGTCTTTTCTCGGAGGGAGAGCTGCTCCAGCCCCATTGGAAGCTGCCAGACAAAAGAGAAGTTCGGGGGTGAGAAAAAGGGGGGCGATGGATTGCTGGGAGAGTAGTGTTAATGGATGAAGGAAAAAGGGGGGAAGGATAAGTCACGAGGCAAATTCAAGCCAAGACTGGGCTAAGTCAGATCTCTCCTCAAGTTCAGGGCAAGTAGTCCCACCCGAATTTAGTAGGGCAAGTCCGACCAATTCAGGAATAGTTGGGCCAAGTCCGACCCAAGCTCGGGGCAAGTCTGATCAAATTCTCAAATCGTGGGAGTGCAATGAACATGCCTTGAAAAATGTTAGTCCAGATGAAGTCTGATCCAATCCGAATTATCTCTGCATAGTGCCTACGACACTTCCATCGCCTCTGAGGCTAATAATTCGGTGCACTCTTCGCCCTACAAGTTTGACGCATTATGACGCACCCTATAATTGTTAGCAAAATGTGTAAAACATGATCTAAAACGTTCGTTGTAAAGTCATCTGCCTGCACCTGGACTCGATCACACAAGTGCCCCCCTCCTTGCCCCTAGTCCTGCCTCTGGCTCCAACTCCAACGAGAGAAAGAGAGGCTTGGTCCTGCGCCAGAATCGATAGAAACGTAGGCTGTGTCTGCCGGCCCATTAGACCTTGTCTCGCACGACGTGTAGGACTTGTAACCTCCGCAGAAAAGCATCGCATCGACTCCGCCAATCCTCTAACTAGAATCCGGAAGTTTTAAAAAAGGAGGGGGTTATTTTGAACCAGGTCAATTTCATCCCAGTTTTGTACTACACCGAATTGTCGCTGCTAGTCAGAACAGCTGCTAAAACTGAGCTAATGTTTAATAAGCGATGAAAATAACAACTTGAAAGTAACTAAATAACTGATGAAAGTAACAACTTGAAAGTAACTAGGCTAAATAACTGATAAAAGTAACTACTTGAATAACTGATAAAAGAAACTACTTGAATAACTGATAAAAGAAACTACTTGAATAACTGATAAAAGAAACTACTTGAATAACTGATAAAAGAAACTACTTGAATAACTGATAAAAGAAACTACTTGAATAACTGATAAAAGAAACTACTTGAATAACTGATAAAAGAAACTACTTGAATAACTGATAGAATACTGAATAACTAATAGAAGTAACTATAGTTACTTCTATCAGTTATTCAAGTAGTTACTTTTATTATTAAGTAATTTATTAAGTAACAACATAGAAGTAACTAAATAACTGATGAAAGTAACAACTTGGAAGTAACTAAATACGGTAACTGATAAAAGTAACTTACTTTTATCAGTTATTCAATTAAGTTAGTTTCTTTTATCAGTTAATAAACATTAGCTTTTTACTTAATAAGCATTAACTTTAAGCAGTTACTTTCATCAGTTATTTAGTTACTTTCAAGTTGTTACTTTCATCAGTTATTTAGTTACTTTCAAGTTGTTACTTTCATCAGTTATTTAGTTACTTTCAAGTTGTTACTTTCATCAGTTATTTAGTTACTTTCAAGTTGTTACTTTCATCAGTTATTTAGTTACTTTCAAGTTGTTACTTTCATCAGTTATTTAGTTACTTCCAAGTTGTTTCTTTCATCAGTTATTAAACATTAGCTCAGTTTTAGTTGCTATTTTGATAACAATAACACATAATAATTTATTTTATCTGCTTCAAAGACCTGATAAAAGTAAATATTATGCTTAAAAACTATTACAGTCGATTGGGACCCAAATTCACTAGTCATTTGAGCAATGTTTAGAGCTCGCAAAAATTGCTACTGATCACTAATATATTTTGAACATCAACATATCAGCATAGAAAATGCTTGGTCACTTCTACCAATTTTGATAAACTATGTTTATTTTTGCCCTATCCGGATCAATTTTGACCCATTGTTTTGGAGGGTGGGGGCACAGGAAAGAGTTGACTTTTTGCAGATTCAGAGAGTGGGGGAGGGAGAGAGAGAGTTAACTAAGAGTTTGCTTTCGCAGCGCAAAATTTTCGCCTAGCCCCCAAACTGGCTGTGCGATTCGCTTTATTAGTCTCCCGGAACAAGCCAATAATTGGCTGAGCGGAACGGGGCTTCCGATCCGAGAGTGCGGGGGTTTATTTGACTTCTTTTTACTTGTTTTCTGGGCTTGCAACCCGCTCCGGAAATCTAGCCTACAATAAAACTCGCGGAGGGGGATTATTCCATACCAGTCCGCATTATGGATCAGATGGAATGTCAACAGGCCCCCCCATTCGATTCAAACTTCTCTCTTCTTCTTTTTTTTTTAAAGCATGCTGTTGTTTGGTTGAATCCCCAATATTGCTGGCTGGTTATGTCAAATTTGCACAGTTTGCACGGCACGGCACAACTTGTGTTTGGTGTTGCAGGCATGGCTTGTAATGTTGCATGCTGGTTTGAGGCCCTAAACACGCCCAATTCATGGACGCACGATTCGACCCTACAGCACAGGGAGATCGAAAATGAGAAAAGCTGTTATTTGCAACAGCTATTTCAGGTTGTATTAGTTATTTGATAGCAGTTACTATTTGGCAGTTTATTAGTTATGGTGTTACTGTATATTTGTACGAGTTTATCATTAGTTTATGATTAGTTAATAACATCAGTTATAATGAGAATTTACGAACAGCTATTTCAGATTTATGATCAAATATATTAGTTACCGTTTTATTAGTCATCAGTTATTATCAGTGTTATTAATTATTATGAGAAGGTTTCTTAGTTATGAGTTATCTGTTGTATGTAGCTATTATCAGGTAATTAGTTATGATCGATTTCATCAGTTATTAGCTGTTTATTATTCGTTTTATTACCAGTTTACCAGCGATTATTAATTTATTTCAGTGATTATTAATTTATTTCAGTTATTTTTAGGTTTAGCTATGATTTCTTATTAAGATTAGCTATTATTGGTTATTAAGTTTAGCTATTATTGGTTACAATAATTGTTGTATTAGTTTTATTAGTTGCAATTGTTCTATGAGTTTTATTGGTTGCAATTGTTCTATTAGTTTTATTAGTTGCAATTGTTCTATTAGTTTTATTAGTTGCAATTGTTGTATTAGTTTCATTTTTATTAGCTACCATTGTTGTATTAGTTTCATTTTTATTAGCTACCATGTTGTATTAGTTTCATTTTATTAGCTACCATTGTTGTATTAGTTTCATTTATTAGTTACAATTGTTTCTATTAGTTTCATTTATTAGTTACAATTGTTTCTATTAGTTTCATTTATTAGTTACAATTGTTTCTATTAGTTTACTTCTCAGTTATTACGAGTTCATTTCGTAGTATTTTAGATTGATTAGCTACAAAATGATATCCAATCCGTCCCGCAATTCCAGGGGAGCGTCCGGCTGCGATGCAAACCGGTGGGGCCATCTCCAGGCTGGTGGCGCCAACCTTCCTCCCCTTCCTCCTCCTCCTGTGCACCACCACCATCCCCCTCCTGGACGTCAACACCTGGCAACACCGCAAGAGATAATGGCGTCCCCCCTCCACTGCCCAAAAAAACGCTGACTCTTCAAACCTGATTGGTCCGGTCGGCCTTCCACAGCCAACCGCCAGCCACCCAGAAAGAAAGCAGAAAAAGAAAATAACCAACCAATAAGAAAGAGCGTCGTCGTGTGGACCATCCACCAATCAACCAACAAAAGAAACAAGCCCTGACCTTCCTCTTGCTCTTCCCCCCAAACACTCTCCCCCCGAGAAAACCGGTGCGTTCAGTGAGATAACAAAACTCTCTGTGATAATCCAAGTCGAACGAAAAATAAATAAAATGTCGTGACACAATCACAGGCCAGTATACGAGTCGGAACACACGTGTGCAAGTTCTAGTCATACAAAAATGGTGCAACTGTTATCAATAAACACATAGTGATAGTGTGTCCTGCCCTGGTGCGAAATTCCGAAGAGATATAGTGTGGACAAAGAAATGTTGCGGACGAGACAAAAAAATGAGTTTTATTTAAAGAAAAAAACCCCGAGTGTGACGACCCGGATTTTCAAGCGAGAAGAAAAGTGTGAAGATGCTAAGGGGATAACAAACATAACTTAGTCAAACACCGCTTGTTTTTTTTTGTTTTTTTTTTCTTCCAAGCCGTCGGTCCATAACTTTTCCCCCCCAAAGAATACAAAAAAAAGAGAGGGGCGAGAGAGAGAGAAGATATAACATATAAAAAAAACAAACACAAAATAAATATTAAAATCTTTTTTCCGTGTTACACGTCGTCGACCCCACCACAACCACCTGCCCATCCCTTGTGAGAAGAAGAAGTCGAGGGAGACATCTTGTAAATATTCTGTGGAAAGATCTTCTCCTTGAATAAAATATGTCCCTCTCCCCCACCCCCCCCCTCCCCCATTTCAGAAAAATATATATATATTCAGCCAGTACTTCAGAATAAAAAATTGAGGTGAAGCGGTCCCCGTTAAGCCCGACACTTTTTGTTCTGGTGGAACTGTATGAATAATAATAATAAAAGATATTATTATTATTATTCCTATTATTATTTTAAGGTTTGAGCTATATGAAAGTAATAATAAAAAAAACATTTGTTAAAGTTTGTGTAAATGCCTCTTTGTGACACCAGGAGACTTAGAGAGATCATTAAAAGACGTTCGAAACAGACAACCCGGCTTGTCTATTAGTTATCACAAAAGTATGTTATTCTCTCTTCAGGTATATAATATTACATTATGCGTATTAGTTATATTTTCATTATTTTAATTCGTGTTTTTTTTTAAATTTTAGTTTCGATACTTGTGTTTTTCCAGGAATATCAAAAGGTAAGTCATGGACCTTATTATTATTATTATTATTATTATTATTATTATTATTATTATTATTATTATTATTATTATTATTATTATTTCAGAGGTTGCGAACCGAACAGTGCGATTTTTGGTATTGGACGACTCGATTTGCAACTATCGGACACTACGTACAAGTAAGTGACATTTACATTTAGTTTTTGGACGACAAATAATTTGCAAACATAGGAGATAGTGCCATTTTCATATTATTGATGAAGTTCTTTAAATAAGTAAGTAGAGCTGCTGAAATACTGCTCAGAATGAAAAATAACTGCTAGTTTATAAGAATGCTATTCTGCAATGTCGACACCAGTTGAAGCAACCTCCCATATTGATTCCTCCACACACAAAATTGAAGGGCCACATAGCCCCCCATATTATCCCCTTAATGTGGCCAATAGTAGCCTGCATCTGGGGGAGAATAAACGCCATTTTGAATCCCATTTGAGCCGGAAGCTGTGGACATAAACCGTTTTGTCATCCCCCATTCCCGAGGAGTGACTCTCGGGCCCATGACCAAATTATCGGATATCGTTTTCCTACCATCTCGCAATCTTCCCGGCACATAAAAAGAAATTTTCTTCCAAAGCACAAGTGGGATAGGTATAGCACACATCCATATAGTGGTGCATGGTAATAATGGCACAGCTATATATCCCCAGAAAGAATGGGCAGAAATGAATTTTTTGAGCTGGATGGCCCCCTTTTATGTTAGTGTCATCTGTATGGCTTCGGGTGCCCGCACCAGTAATGTCCGTCTTGTGTCCCTGCCAGGCACGGTACGCCGCATTGACCGATGATTCTAGTTGCGCAATCTGTGTGCTAAATGTGGGTTGTGTATTCGCCAGCATTACTGACCGTCGTGTGCGCCGCAGGATAACGAACGTTATAGTGGCTTTGTCAATTTGCCATCACAGGTACCTGTATTTTTACGTCGTATACCTAGAACCAAGAATATATATCCTGCTGCCCTTAAAATTTTGATGGCACTCCCGGATGCACAGGAGAGAAGTGAATTTGCGGAGAGAGAAACAGAAAATGTCCGCCTGTGTCTGTTTCTTGCTTTGATGCGTGTCCTTGAGAGTGTCATTTGGGCACTTGGGCAATGCCCCAGGGCCGCCAATTGGAGCTTGCAACTGCCATCATCCTTGCGTTAGCCTAGTCCTGAGGGACTCGTATAAAATGTGGGGTAGGGAAGGGCTGCTGCACCGCCCTTTTCCCGGTGTGTCAGCCTCCCCCCCACCCACCCACCCATAGAGAAACAATCCTATTCGCTAACTGCCGTAAAGAGCCCGCAGGACCGGAATATATACGACCCTCGACCATAAAGAGTTTTTCTTCCGGACCATCTGAATCCGGGGGCTTTTCCGGGGCCCAACTATCAACAAACGGACGGATTCTAATTCAATAAAGGGGGGGCACAACCTGAAAATTAACAAGACGAATATATATGGGGGGTCCATCTGGAGGGTTGAGGCTCTTACTCTGTTTGTCCAGAGGTGCATGCAGTATCACTACCCCTCGCACAACCCTTAGTGTGGCAGTAGTGCGCCATTAGTGAGGACCACGGTACTGCGGGCAGATTTGCCAAGTTTAGGTGTACAGTACAAGTACCCATGCCTGAAGTCATGAAAGAGAGGTAGCTATTACAAAATGAATAACTTGTTATGAATAACTGTTACATGGATAACTTGTTATGAATAACTGTTACATGGATAACTTGTTATGAATAACTGTTACATGAATAACTTGTTATGAATAACTGTTACATGAATAACTGTTACATGAACAACTACATGTGAATAGCTGTTATAAATGAATAGTCGTTAGATGAGTAACTATATAAGTGAATAGCTGTTATAAGTTAAATGGATACCTTACGAAATGAGCAAGGGTTACGAAATGACCATGCAACTGTTGCAAAATGGAAAGCTGTTATTACAAATAACCGTTATAAATTAATAGTTCGCAATAAATGAGTAGGCCTATAACTGTTACAAATGACGAACTATTACATGTGAATAGCTGTTATAATTGTATAGTTTACAAAATGAGTAATACCATTTGGTAATACCTGTTTCGAAATGTGTAACAGTTATAAAATGGGAATCTGTTATTATAAGTAACCGCTATAAATGAATAGCTTACAAAATGGATATAACCTTGATATAACATGTACTAATGAGCAACGGTTACAAAATGAGTAACTATTACACGTGAACAGCTGTTATAAATTAATAGTTTACAAAATGAGTAGGCCTACCTGTTACAAAATGAGTAACTGTTACCAGCAAATGGAAAGTTGCTATTATAAATAACGTTATATAAATGAATAGCATACAAAAATTAGTGAAAAATTAGTGGCTGTTATAAAATGCAATTATGTCATTATAAATAACCGTTATAAATGAATAGTTTACAAATATGGATAACCTGTTACGAAATGGGTAACGGTTATCAAATAGAAAGTTGTTATTATAAGTAACCGTTATCGATTAATAACTTACAAAATGGATAACTTGTGGAAATGAGCAACTATTGCCAAATTAGCAACTATCCCACTGCATAGTTGGTGCAATAAATTGTCAGACTCCTAATTAGCATGCACAGTTCGCAGCCCATACACGTACATTAATTTTATTTTCCTCCGGATGCAAAAGTTGGTGCGAATATTTTTTTTTTGCGCAGAAAACGTTTTGCGAATCAAAATCGTATTTTGCATCCGGGAGATATTAGTCTGGAGCCACTGCTGGTTAGATGAAAAACTGGAGTTGTGTACGTACTAACATCAGGGATGCCCCCACATACACAGCACATGCTGCGTCATTAAAACGCGATTATCAAGCATGCAGTTTCGCAGGCAGAAATAGCGAGCAAAACGCAGCCTTCCCAGAAATAATTGCAGGAAACGCGACCAAGTTATAGTCGCGCCCATTTTTTAAAGCCTGAAAACAAACGATAAAAAAAACTGCAGGCGCAAACTTTATTAAAACTGCTGGTCAATCCGGTTATCGTTTGTTTGCGCCATTCTCAGCAACCTACGCCATAGATCGCGAATTATTATTCTTTTTTTTTTGCACGTTGTCGAAACGCAGTCTAATTTCGGCCCCGCATTTGCAGAATATCGGTTACATAACTGGTGTGCATACAACGGACAAGCTAAGGAGGGAGAGACGGGCGTTTATTTGTGTGGACGTGTGTGATTCCGTCATGTGTGCCGCTTAATCATTGGTTCCCGAGCACATTCATTCCTGTGTGCGCAGGCCATTTGTTAGGGATAATGCGCTCAGCAAACACACACAGACGATTCTTTGTTTCACCCGGAACGATCACGCCATTCGTAACTCTTCATCAAATAGCTATCGAAATGAAAATAGCTATTACAAAGCAGAAATAACTATCATAAATATTGCCTCTTAAGCAACCACTACGAAATAGCCGTGATTATAAATAATCTGCAAAATGAATAACTGTTACAAAATGAATAACTGTTACAAGCGAATAACTGTTACAAAATGAATAACTTCCTAAATCACTGGTTGTTACAAAATTAGAGATACGATTCTTTGTTTCGCCCCGACAATCACGCCAGCATTCGTGGTGAGATAAATAACTGTTCATAAAATAGTCGCTGAAAATAATATAAACAGCTATTACTACAGAAATAACAACCATCATAAAATAATAGCCTTCGAAAGATAACTAGCGTTACAAAAAATAAATAGCTATTATAATAAACATCTTGTATACTAAAAACTTACAAGTGAATAACTATTACAAGATGAATAACTTACTAAATAATTAATTTGCTGCGAAATGAGAGCTATGATTCATTGTTTCGCCCGCGACAATCACGCCATTCGTCAGATAAATAACTGTTCATAAAAATAACAGTTGAAAATAATATAAATTACGACAGAAATAACCACCATCATTAATAGCCTCGAAAGAGAGGTAACCATTACAAAGTAAATGACTGTTATTTCAAATAGCATGTCAAATCAATAACTGTTGCAGGTGAATAACCGTATTACAAAGGAAATCGCTGTTATTTTAAATAGCATGTCAAATTAATAACTGTTGCAGGTGAATAACTATGTTACAAAGCAAATAGCTGTTATTTCAAATAGCATGTCAAATTAATAACTGTTGCAGGTGAATAGCTATATTACAAAGCAAATAGCTGTTAATTCAAATAGCGTGTCAAATTAATAACTGTTGCAGGTGAATAACTATGTTACAAAGCAAATAGCTGTTATTTCAAATAGCATGTCAAATTAATAACTGTTGCAGGTGAATAACTATGTTACAAAGCAAATAGCTGTTATTTCAAATAGCATGTCAAATTAATAACTGTTGCGGGTGAATAACTATGTTACAAACTGAATAGCTTGATAAATTAATAACATTTACCAAATTAGTACCTACTGCTAAATTAGTGACAGCTATCAATTTAGTAGCTGCTGTTAGTAACTGTTACAAAATGAGTTACTTACGAAATTAGTGTTACAAAATTAATTACTATTTTGGAAAAACCGTTAGAAATGAATAACTTACAGAATGGATAACCGGTACCAAATGCGTAACAGTTGCGAAATGAGGGACTGTTACAAACTGAATAACTATTATTCACACGAAATCTAGTTGCTCTATAGGGCGGGTTCTGGGCGGGTTGCTGTGGACTGCGTTTTTATCTGCATATTTGTGAGATTTACTGTGGGTGAATAAATTTGACGAAAATAATTTCTCCCTTTTTTCTCTCTCTCCAATGATGTAATACATACTTGGCATACAATGATACACCGGGACCCATTGTTTCGTGTACATGAATTTGCATCACGGTGGTGTTGATTCACTGGTGCAAATATGCTTAGCAGTGGGAGAGTTGGGAGGGGGAGGAGGGGGGTTGTTTTATTGACGCGTTATTAAAGTTTAACTGTAATGAAAAGCAACGGTATATCAATAATCCGAAACATTCCCCTCGTCAGCAGCTAGCGTTAAAAATCTGCCGGCAAATTCGGGCCCAGCAACAGTTAAATTCCTTTAAATTATTTTGGCTCGTTAAATCCAGAAATCCGCTATTAAAACGCGCAAATATTATAGCTACATACTAATCATATTATTACCAACTCTTAAAATTATTCTAAGAGTTACTATTTAAAAATCGGAATTTTTTAATGAGCGCAACCGAGTGCGCAACAGAGTTCGCGCACATTGTTTCCAACGCTAAGCTTCAGGGGGTAACAATATGGCCGACTTTTTGCGATGTTGCCAATGCTCTGGAACGAACCTTAGAGGCTACCGGTGAGAATTTGGCTTGGGGAGTAACTGTGGCAGCATTGTTGTCGGAACAATGGACTTGCGCGAATGTGGATGCGCACTCGGTTGAGCTCGTTAAAAAATCATATAATTTAGTAACCGTCTGTTTCTTTCGAAATCAGTAGTACCAACAGCGTGTAATATGACACCTCTGAGATCTTATAGCTGATTGGTTGAAAGTTAGAAATTGACCACAATTGGTCCGTTGAACAGCAGTGTTGCCATTTAGAGCTGGATCCATTCAGTTGCTTTAGTCATACATCTGTTATCACACAGAATTGCATTGAGTGAGACTCTGTCCGCGGTGAGTCATCTGCCCCAGCACGACAGTGAGAGTTGGATTGGGCGCCATCTATGTGAGGGCTACTGTACTACATAGCGGAAAGAAATGTAATTTGACACCTCATATTGAAATATCGTCTGTTGGAATAATTTTTACATTGCAACCATTGGTTCCTTGACCAACTTCGATGGCCAAAAAGTTCTTGACCGTCCGACGCCAATAACTGCCAAGATTCCATCAGGCTAATTAGGCAGGAGTATGTAAATGAAACTCAGCAGAACCTTCCCTGGCAATCAGAGTGAAATGAGAGGAGAAAAAAAGAAGAGGATGGGGGGTACGGGGTGAGATGTTGTAATGAGGTATTGGGTTGCGAGGAATGGCTTCTGAGGAAAGGTACCATTCGCAATTAAGCCTGGGGAGGGGAGGGAGAGGGAAGGGAGATTTGTTAGGGGGGGGGGGGAGCCTTTCTCATTAGGAGTTAGCGTCCATCGAGATAAGGCGTCGGAATGGGACAGTGGGCAGCCTCTTTGCATCCACCCAAATTACAGCCAGGGCCATTGATAACAACGCTCCCAAGAACATATAAACTTTATAGGGTGGGAGGGAGGAATAAATACGCCCGCCTCCGCCAATTGCAACTTGAGTGTGGCAGGCTGGACTGACCAAAAGGGACGCCCTTTATTTCCAACCCTGGACCAGAAAAAAAATCGGATTCATCGAATAAGCACCAGTCGGAATGCAAACTGTAATGCGACCCTTGGCTGACCAATCAGTTGTGTCCCTGTATCTCATGTTGTTCGGGGTGAGTCATCTCTGCTCAGATCCCTGAGAGTGGCATTATTCACTACGATTTTTTTAAATGCGCACAACCGAGTGCGCAGGGTGTACTGTTGGCATTAACAATGGCAGCTTGTAAATTATCTGTATTGCTTGTACTTGTATGTATATACTCTGTACTTATTTCCAACGCTACGCTTGAGTGAGGGGGATAAAATGGGCGACGTTTGCGACGTTTCCAAGACTTTTGAACAAACCTCAGAGGCTACTGATGCGAATTGCTATTACAACAAAAATTATAACTATCATAAATCCCCAATGAACGACATACAAATGTGAAGAACTATTATTATAAATAACCGTTAGAGATGAATGTGCTACAAGCGAATAACTTAAAATGTATGACATGTGCAACATGAGTAACTGTTACAAAATGGAAAACTAGGAGAAGCAATTGTTATAAAATCAATGAATACTTTACAAAATGAGTAACTGTTATAAATGAATACCTTACAAAATTAGTAACTGTTATAAATGAATACCTTGCAAAATTAGTAACTGTTATAAATGAATACCTTGCAAAATTAGTAACTGTTACGAAATGGAAAACTAAGACAAGTCATTGTTATTAATAAATAGCTTACAAAATTACTCGTACCAAATTAGTTACTAATATTAGGAAGTGTCTAGGGCCGGAACAATGGAGCTGCGCGAGTGTAGGTGCGCACTTGGTTGCTCTTGTAAAAATATTTGTCCATAGCACCAAGTGCTATCTCAGGCACGACCCTGAGAGTGGCAGTAGTGTGCAGGAGGGGAGACTGCGCCATCTATGACGCTATGTGAGAGATTCGGTACTGTGTGGGCAGTGTTGACAAGTTTTATGATTGGATGAATATTTCCGATTCCTATTGGCACATTCCGTTTTCTTTTCCTGGGTGTTGAAGCACTGCTATTTACGACTATTTATGCAATAACGGGCTCAGTGTTGCCAAACGATTTGTAACGCTCATCTGATGAAAGGACGGCCGAATTTAATCAGAGTCCTTTTGCAGGCCGCAAACAAGTGCAAAAGGCGATACCCGAGTCATTCTCGCAAAACGTAAATTGCGATTTGCACCCGGATTTTTACCTCCCCCCCACCCAGCACACACAATCGTTATCTCCCCCGCCCCCTCCCCTTCCCCACTCTCCCCGAATACAAAAAATTCATGCTAATGGACCCCGAGGTATGAAATAGCTGTGGACTATTGAATTGCATGGGGGGGGGGGGGGGGNGGGGGGGGGGCAATGGAAACGTTCGTTTTTTTGCTTGTTTTTTTTGCCATTGGCTGCACTGCGTTAATGCACTTTTATTCTGCACAATGCTCCGATCGCATTTCCATGTATCGATTTTTTTTTTTAAACAAGTTTTGGGCCGGAAAACTCACACTGTGTCCGCAACTTTTTGAGTCATAACCCATAAGCGAGGGAATTGTGAAGTACAGTACATGCATGAAAAGTGCAAATAGGGAAAGTCATACAGTACGCATTAAAATGTATAGATCTGTCAAATAATGTATAAGTATACTAACATAGTCTATGCATAAATCAATACATAAATTAACCAATCAATCGATTGAAACAGAGTAGCTTTTGATTTTATAAGTGTACGTATATAGACTATATGTTTTACCATTACTTGTCCCTCTTATTCCTCCTACTCGTAGCTGCATTAGCACTGTAATAGCAATTTGGCAAAAGCTGTTGGTCGATTTGGCGATCACGTGCTAATGATATACTTCGCGAGAAATTTGCCAATTTGCTTCCCCCTATAGAGTCTTCAAGAAAGATCCGTGTTTTTTTAGCATTATTTTTCCCCCCGGCCTCCCTCTTTCCTCCTCATATATAGGTTATATCGTATATAGTATACTTTTTGCAACGGGAATCATTTGGGGGGGGTATAGACCAGCAATTCCATCAGACTGGTTATTGGAAAAGTAAGTTTTTCCAGCAACACAACAATAAGCGCACTGTATTACTTGTGCCTTATAAAGTCATGTAATTGCATAAGGATTCCTACAGAGCTCCGGGGAACACAATTTTCCCTTCGCTTCCGTTATATTATCGACAACTTTCTGCTTCCAGGACTCCTTTCAATCATATGAAAAGGGAGGGAGGTGGATGGTGGGAGGATTTGGCCAGGGCTTTTATCCTGCATATTATAGCATAATAATAATAATCATAATAATAATAATAATAATAATAATAATAATAATAATAATAACTTTTAATCATTTATTATATGTTAGTATTATTTATTAGTCATTTATTAGCTATTTATTACTAGTAGCCAAAATTTGGCAACACTTCTTGGCCCACCCCCCCAACTTGGATGTAGTACGAGAGGCCACCACTACCAGTTGGCGCATAAGCTCCGACGCTTCACCCTTCTGCCCCTCTCAGGGCGAAAGTAGTACTACGTGCACGTTGGTGATGAGTCGATGCGCGGACAAAGTCCACGCCATGGCGCTACACTTACTCTTTCCTCTAATATTGTTGAACGGGGAAAGTGAAAGCTATTGTTGACTACTACCTTATTAGCTGATGTGTCAGCTTGTTTACGAGGTTGGAGTCACGGATTGTGAACTCTGTAGATGATTATGATGCATTATCATTAATTTTTTTTATGATGATGGTGATTATGTTGTTGTTATAGTCTTGAGAATGTGCCTCTGTTTGTCCGCGGCGAGTCATCAATTAGGTGCATGTAGTACCACTACCCCTCGCACCACTCTTGGAGTGACCGTAGTGTGCGCCATCTATGTGAGGGATATGGTACTACGTGGTCGCTCGGTGGGCAGTTTTGCATGAAATTAAAGGCACTCAATACACACACAACAATATCACATCCAGCAGCCCCCTTTTTATATGAAGCATATTCGCAATAATCTCTCTCCGGAGCCAGAACAAAAGCAGCTAATTGCAAACAATGGAAAACTGCATAGTATTATTTCCGGCTGGCCAATCACATCGCTTCGGGGCCGTCAAATCATGACGCGCCGCCAAATATTTTTTTTCTGTGTGTGTGCACATATTTTTTATTTTTGCATTTTCAAAATTGCAATGAGGTTTGGCTCGGAATGGAATAGTCCTCCATTTGCACATAATTTAAGTCAATGCTCGCCCCCCCCCCCCC
>KZ538063.1:59805-90078 GCA_000934665.2 Catajapyx aquilonaris | reverse complement strand
CCCCCCCCCCCCCCGTCCAAAATTGCAATACGCCCGGGGGTGGGGAGGGGGGAGCATTTGCCTAGTTTTAACAATGCGGTTCTATCTGAAATCCCCCAGGTGAAATCGCATCATACCCCGACACACATGCACACACAACTATAGCTAATTACACAGCAATAATTATTGGCAAGTTTGAAACGATGCAATGTGTAATGCCCGTGCAGTTTTTGACCGCAAAAATTTTTGCGACCAGAAATTTCGCCATAGTGCAGCATCAATCTCCATCTGATATGGTTATTTTTTTGGCAAATTACAATGCCACAGGTAGGCCTAGATGACACCATTCTGAATCAAAAAGTCAGCCATTTTGGCTCAAAAGTAACGATTGAGACGCTGGAAAGTTTGGCTTGAGAATTCGGAAGTTATTTTGGCGACAGCGATTTTGTTAGCTGTGATTTTCATATCAGCTATTTTGGTAGCAGTGATGTTCATAGCAGCTATTTTGGTACCAGAAATTTGACAACGGCTGTTTTGGTTTGAGAAATTTTAGCAGGTCTTTTGGGACCAGTGATTTCTATAGTAGTTCGATAGTAGCAGCTATTCTAGTAGCAGTTATTGGTAGCAGTGATTTTGGCAACAGTTGTTTTGGTGTCATTGATTTCGTTCGCAGCGATTTTAGTACCAGTGAGTTTAATCGAAGTTACATGTATTTTGGTATCAGTGATGTTGATAGCAGTTATTTATACGTAAACAACTACTATCAACTGATACCAAAATAACTGCGATTAAACTCCCTGGTACTAAAATCGCTGCTAGCAAAATCAGTGACGCCAAAACAGCTGTTGCCAAATTTCTGATACATGTATCAGAAATTTGGCAACATTTACTTTTGGACCGGTAATTTTCGTAGCAGCTATTGTGCTAGCAGTTATTTTGCTGTCAGTAATTTAGGCGACAGCTGTTTTCAGGCTGTTGTGGCGCTTGTTTTGTTAGCAGCGATTTTAGTACCAGTGACTTTCATCGCAGTATATTTTGCATTGGTGATGTTGATGGCAGTGATTTTGGTGGTGATTTGTCTAAACGCAATGTCCACTAGAATTGAGAAAATGAATGCTTTACCTTACGAGTATGTTCGTACTAATAATTTTCATGACTGCTTTTTAGGGCAGATTTGAAGGCAGTAAATTAGCAACAATAGGGCCTGTGTCCGAATCGCGTCATTGCAGTTGTAGATGTTTCAGTGTTGCCAAAAAAATCATATAGCTGATACGTTAATTTGTCGTGGTGCCCTAAAGCGTCCTATCCAAACAGAAGATGGCGGGCCTTTTCCGGACTTTAAATTTATATCACCATGATTGCAGCCCATTATTTAATTAGAGTGCGGTACCATCTAGTGATCTAGCTGCTGCAACTATTTTTTTTTTTTTTTCAATCTAAAACTTCCCCATCCGCGCGTTTAGAAGGTGGTATTCATGTTGGTAGTAGCGTGGGCCATAAAGTAGGAGGCAACGAGGCACAAGACGAATAGTCGAGTCTAATAGAGTGCGGAATAGCAGGCGCCTAATGGGGAATTGTCCAGGGGCTAATTGGGCGGAGACTGCCCGATGCAATTGCACTAATGGCCGCCTGCTGTACGAGGCTATTGCGTAACCCCCCCTTTTGCCTCTCTTTTTTTCTGGAAAGGGGGTTGTTACAAGGTAGGGTGTGTAAGTGTGTCCGATGCAGAAGTGAGAGGGAGAGAGTTTCCCACTCTGCACACACATACACACACTAGTCGCGTCTTGAGTGCCGCCACCAGCCCCCTTTCCATGAATTCTAATGGACGTCTACAGCCGCTTGCTTTGCTTTCGTCTCTCTCCCTCCCTCCTTCTCTCTATAGCCTTTTCTCTCTCTCTCTCTCCCATAGTCGAGGTTGTTTGCAAGCCAGGACACCAGATGCCAGGCCAAGTCAGGCTATCTGGCTATAGTCTCTGTACAGCAGCCACGAGACGAAAATTTTCAGTCAGACTTTTTGCTTAGGCCCGATGTATTCACCAAAATATTCCTCTTCCCCAAATAGATAAATTATTGTAAGTAAATAAGTAAGTGAGGAAATAAGTAAGTAAAAATACCTGAGGAAATAAGTAAGCAAATACTTAATATTACTTACTTACGTATAATACTTAAATATGTAAGTAAGCTTAAATACAGTATATAAATCTATAAATAAATGGCAGGCATAATAACATTGGGCAGTATTCAGAGTCGTTCGCTAATGCCTAGTTCGATGTTAGTTCGACGCAAAAGAAGGGAGTCCCCTTCACTAAGTTTTGCCTTAGTGCACCGCTTTAGCAGGATCGCACTAAGTCCGCACTAGGCCCGAACTAGGTCTAAAGCGCGACTCTGAATGCGACTTTTCTTAGTGAACTAGGTCACGTGGTTTAAAGCACTGCACTAACTTCTTGTTGTTGACTCTGAATACGGCCCATTATTAACATTTTATCGGCAGCCATTATTTTAAAGCCCGTTCTGAATAACAACGCTGCAGCCATCCGTGAACAAGGCAGCGAGACTTATAATAGCTGGATGTGTACTAATTATAGTTATTAAACGGATGATTGACGTCTTTCGTCGAAACAAAATGTGTACTTTAATCTGCTGCCTGCAGATTCTGTGTCTTCTACATTGTATCACAATTCTGCGAGCTCTGGCGGAATAATTTGTGCATGCAAATATTTTCGACGTGTGATGCGGATCACGTCAGAATATCCTGCTCACCTTGGTCGTCACGTATATCTCTTGTCAAAGTTGATAGGCTGACGACCTGTTCTACATACTCGGCATGACTACTTACACTATGTATACAGTGAAGGGGTCCAATAAGGAGTGAGGGGAAAAGGAGGAGGTGGTTTTGTCGGCGGGAAACACACGCTGAGAACTGAGAACAAAAGGAATCTGCGGTTTGGCGCCCGGGAGCGATTCGTGAGCTGCTTTTCCTCCCCTGCTCTGCCTGGAAATGCTGCTGGAAAAACTGAAAGAAAATAAGAAAAAAATGGGGGGGGGGGGGAAGAAGAAGAAGAAATAACTCCAGAGGCACACGCAAGGAGAAAGAAGAAGAAGGAAAAAAATTATTCTAGGTCTCTGGGTCTGCATTATTCAAGCGGCGCAAACAATGGTGCCAGACGTCCCCCATGATGATACCAGAAGGAAAAGAAGGGGGGGGGGGGGAAAGAAATAGAAATGTCACGCAAAATATTGACGCCCTAAAGAACATACTAAATCGGATTCCATATATAAATAAATACAAATTAAAAAGCTGGAGGATTTTTTTTTGTACTCTTCCAGGTTCAGATTGGAGCCTTACCGAAGAGATGAAATTACGTCATCGATCCAGGTAGATTATTATATAATCTGGACTAACTGTAAGGCGCGGCAGGTGCATTAATCCCACTTAATTGCGATGAAATTATGCAGATTTTCTTTGACGTCAACTTCTTGTGATTTTTATTTATTCTCATTTTTATCTCACATAAATTTGGTTTTATTTATTATTAATACTTCCATTTTACTCGTATAGTTGCCATCGCATTCGATCTAGGCACGTAACTGACGTAAGAGATCTTCACTGACAAATTTAACTGGTGCTTCTAAAGCTCGTTTGAGAATAAAGAGTATGTGTGAATGGGTCATATTTCCGTTGGAGGATGTGTGGTGAGACTGCCTCGGTATATCGGTAGGAGTATACCCCCTGTATCCAAGAGTTGCATCGCCTCTCAAACATGGCTTCTTTCTATATACGGGCGGTGGCTGGAGAGAGATCTGGAGAAAAAGAGTTTGGCAAGAGGCCGAAAGAAGCGGAATTTTGGAGACGATCTTGCTGCAATTGTGCAGGAGAGAGGGAGGAGAGGGGGGGGTAGTTGGGTGGGGGAGAGGGAAGGGTGGGGAGGGAAGGGAAGAGAAAGATTTATCCCCAGCGCGCCTCTTGCGAAGGTAGCTGCCAGAGAACTACAGCCAGCAAAGGCCATTACTGCAAATCTATAGCTCAGCACTGCCCTCCCCCACCCTCCTCCCACCCTTGGAAAGAGAAAAGGGGACACTCGACACCAAAAAGTCAGGTGATTCTATCCCAAGCCAGAAGGTGCTAAGGGGTCACTAAGACATGATGTGTGGAGCATATGCTCTCGACATTCATTCTTATCAAAAAGACACAGTACTCCGCTATGATCCCCTCTATCAAACAATACTCCTAATCACTGCTACCAACAACCGCTACGAAACACTGCTACTCATCACCACTATAAATCACTGCTACTAATCACTGTTATTAAACACTGCTACCAACCACAGCTATGAAACACGGCTACTGATCACTACTGTAAATCACTGCTACTAATCAGTGTTATTAAACACTGCTACCAACCACAGCTATGAAACACTGCTACTGATCACTGCTACTGATCACTGTTATTAAACACTGCTACTAATCGCTTCTACTTTAAATAATAATATCAGCTATAACTGTCAGAAATGTCAAAATGCTAGTTTGAGGAATGTAAATAAACTGCTAAAACTGTTACTAAGCAGTGCTATAAAACACTGCCAGTAATCATTGCTGTTTTAAATAACAGTAGCAGCTATAACTGTCAGTCAAAATCATCTATATTATTAATACCCGACTGTTCCCACAACTCCTCCCGTACCGAACGGCCTACAGCAATGGGAGTGGTGTCAAAATTTAGCCAGCTTTTTCTATATTTGCAATAAACTGGGTTTTTTTTTGAAATAGTGTCCAGAGAATTTATAAAACGAAAAAAAACGTCGACCGCCTTAAAAACCCTCGACCGAGACCTTTCCACGGAATTCCCATTTCCGCCGTTCCGCGGGGCGCCACCTCCTGTGTGGCGACTCGCTTAATTACTTCTGCACCGTCTTACTTCGGCACTTCACCGTCTGATGTCGCTGCCTGGCCCGCGTCTCTCTCCACTTTCGAAATTTGGCCTAATTTTTTACCAAATTTTGGCAAGTTGGTGCCTAGTAATTATTAATTTCAAAATGCTAGTTTGAGGAATGGAAATGAAACTGTTAAAACTGTTACTAACAACTTCTTTTTTCAGTAGCAGTATAGTCAGCAATCACTGTTAGATCTACAAATTGCAAACAAATTGCGTTTTTTTTTCTTCTTCTTCTTCTCAACTCCCAGTTCCAAGTAGTGGTTCCGAAATATGCTTACAGTACTTCCGTTGCCAATTCAAGACGAATTGATTGGACGTAGACGAACTGGGCAAACTGGCTCGCAAATCACGTTTCAGGTCAGAAACTGAGCCGGAAAAAAAAGGGCTTCTAGACGACCCCCATGAGAATTGTGGGAAAGAAGGGGAGAAAAAGGGGGTATGGGTTTCCATTCCAGCCATAATACTTTTTTATTCCTGGGTAAGAATCGGACATTGGGGAGGACAAAAGATGGGTTGCAAAATATGCGGAACTCCCGCCCGTAAAACGCGCTTGAATAATAATCACTCACATCACTTCTTAACCGCCACTTTTTATCCTCCGCGATTTTTTTGTGAAGAAAAGTGTTTTTTTTTCTTCTTTTTAGCAGGATCAGTGATCATGGGTCTTCATGACTGATCCCGATCCAGGTTCTGATCTTCCCTAGACTCCGGGCCATTGTTCCGGGCGGGCCCCAACAATAACAATTCGCTGGTTAGGAAACCGCCATTAATTAAGAGACGGATCGTGTTTGATATCCTACTAATGAGCCCGGATTGTTTTTAGTGCTGGGGGCCACACAGGCAGACACAGACCTTTTCGGTTCAGGGAATAACCAAACTTAATTTTGGGAATGGGGCAAGGGGGGGGTATGGGGTGGGGCGAATAATTTTTTTTCGAGTGCTTTTCCTGGATTTATGAGGATATTGGCTTCCGCATGGATTAACCTTCCAATGTTCATCCGGTTTGCATCACTTAACTAATGAAATGCAGGATATGAACATTTTCGCAACGGGATCGCTTCCATCCCATCACATATTTCCAAACGGTTTGCTCGCCAAGATCTTTTTTTTTCCCCCTTCCTAGGAGACTACTTGTTTCCTCTGGGTTGTTGGAACGATCCGGAGGAATTTGCACACCAGGCGAGAAAAGAGGGGGGAAAAGAATCTTGATCTATGAAATCTATGCCGAACGACAGCTCTTGTGTACGAGGGACGCAAATAAAACTGCTGGGAACATAAATGGAACTCGAAAGAGGTGCTACTAATCACTGCTACTAAAACACTACTAATCACTGTTACTAAGAATAGCTACTTAGCACTGATACTAATAGCTGATAAGCACTGATACTAAAAACAGCTACTAAGCACTGTTACTAATTGCTGATAAGCGCTGATACTAAGAACCACTCGTAATCACTGCTGCTAAGAACAACTACTTAGCACTGCTCATCACTGTTACTAAGAACATCTGCTAATCTCCATTGCTAAGAATATCTTATAAGCACTGCTACTTAAACCAGCTACTAATCACTGCTACTAAGAACATCTAAGCACTGCTACTAAGAACATCTAATCACTGCTACTAAGAACATCTAATCACTGCTACTAAGAACATCTAAGCACTGATACTAATAACAGCTATTAATCACTGTTACTAAGAATAGATTATAAGCACTGCTACTTAAAATAGCTACTAATCTCTGTTACTAAGAGTAGATTATAAGCACTGGTACTTAGAACAGCTACTAGTCACTGTTACTATATGAATAAATTAGAAGCACTGCTACTTAGAACAGCTACTAATCACTGTTACTAAGAATATATTAGAAGCACCGCTACTTAGAACAGCTATTCATCACTGCTACTAAGAACATCTAAGAACTAAGCACTTATTCTACGAACATCTACTATACACTTATTCTAATAACAGCTATTAAGTACTAACTGCTACTAATCACTGCTACTAAGAGCATCTACTGAGCACTGATACTAAAAACAGATATTGATTGAGCACTAAGCACAGAGACTAATCACTGCTACTAAAACAGCTACTGAGAATAGCTACAATCACTGCTACTTTCCGAACAAACGTGACCGGATCGTTCCGGCACGTTCTGCGTATTCCTAATCCCCCAAATTGGAAGCATAAAATCTCCGTTTTATCTGGCGTTTAAGCGTTATAGAGCTCGGTATGAATCCGCAAGAGTTTGACGTTTATAAGCGGGGTCCTGTCCGGTAATTAATTTAACAAAGTACCTCCCAGCCTCCNCCCCCCCCCCCTCCCACACACACACACACACACATGATATGCATGTTGCGTCGATATTATTATTGGCCAGAAGCAGAGCTGCATCTGCGAGTAGTTTCCGATCAATCAAGCCCATTATTCACTCACCGATTGCACAAAAAAAATTTCGTCGCAGGTGTGGCCTTTAGACATTTTTTTATGTTGGCGATCCTGCTTTTGATTAATTAAAACATTGACATTTTTTGTTGATTAAATTAGTCCCCTTTTTTCTGTATAAAAAATCACATGGGAAGACTTGATTAGAGTCGTCCACAGGGGACAAACGTTGAATGAATAAAGAGCATGGTCTAATTACCGAAACGAAAAGTTGACGTTTTCTTGGTACCCTTTTTGAAGCAAAATGGCTTCTCCTTTGGCTCCTTTTTTTTTATATCTGGCACAAGAATTCCATTGGGAGGAAGACACATCTTTTGTGCTTCCTTTGCCCTTTGTGTCTCCTTCGTTACCGGTTTCGATCTCATTAGTTGGTTGTGGACCAAGCAAAAAATATAAAGAAAGGGTAGACGACACATTTTTGTAGCCGTCATGTTGGCGGCACTGGTCGCAATTAAATGCGCGCAATCAACCGTGCGAGTGAGCTCTTTATTAGGCCTAGAACTGTAAACCCACCTGCTGCGACCACCTGTAGCCAACCAAGACGGAATTGGCTGTGCCTCTGTTTGTCCACTCAGCTACCCTTTGCACGACCCTGACATGCGCCATCTATGCGAGTGGCATGGCACTACGCTGATAAAGTCTGTACCTGATGTTGTTTACGGAAGGCCCTTCGAAGCGTGTCATCCTTTTAATCCGGAGATGATTGATGGAAGTGGGAGGTGGGTGGGTGGAGGCGCAGTGATGGAATGAAAAGTGAGTTGAGGTGTAGGTCCAATCCGGGGCCTAAGCCTGCCTCCCACCAGAATCCGGACAGCTTTGGGAAACACGAACCGCTGCCATCACCGGTATTAAGCGGAACACGATACCCCCCATCCGGACAGGAGCTCAACACACACACCCACACACACAAAAAGGGTGGAAAGGTTATTTGCTCCAGACGCGAAACTGGATAGTTTGGAGGTGTACTAAGTGTGACTGAAAGGAAGTGGATTTGCCAAAAGATGGCAATTTTTAGCTCCCTGGTCTCTCTGTTCGTGTATCTGTATGGCGTTTGGGTGACCGCACCAGTCCGGCCCGTCTTGTGGCCCTGCCAGGCACGTACCATGGTGGGGATAATATTAATTAATTGCTAGCTGGGCCAGGGAGCATAATTATGCTACATAAGAGGCGCAAACATTCGATTTCCGCGTCTCTCTTTTTGGAGGGTTGCCAAGGCTGGCGGCCATTTTAAAGTGTGGGGAACGCCAACGAGGTATAAATAGGGTACAGGCAAAAATAGGGTCCCCCATCTTTGATTCGCGCGTGTTCTTGCCGTGTAGTTGCCACGGCCGCCAAAACCATCAAATATGGCGGACTCTATTTTTGCCTGTACCCTATTTATACCTCGTTGGCGTTCCCCACCCTTCAAAATGGCTGCCAGCCTTGGCAACAGCCGCAAACAGAGAGACGCGAACATCAAAGGCCCCGACAGAAGTTTGCGCCTCTTATGTATAGTATATGCTCCCTGCCTGTGCGCTAACTTATTGTCGGTTGTGTATACGTCAACAAGTAGGCTATGCTGTCCGTCGTGGGTGCCGCAGCCCAACGAATGTTATTGTGGCTTTTCCAATTTGACTTGGCAACCAGTTTCCATTTTACCTGCGATATTTTGACCTAAATTCATCGCTGACTGGTTGAAAACCTCGAGTGCCATCAAGTCCCAAAAAACCAGCCTTAATTATGCCTATCGAGCCATGCCTTTTTTTTATTCATCTAGATGTGGCTTTTCAGCAGCTGCTTTTTTTCCCCCGAGCCATATTTTCATACGTTTTCAGCACAAAATGTACAATCCAAGCACTCTCATATAACAGCCAAGCACTCCCCAACCCTCCCAAAAAAGAGGGGAAGCTGGGGATGAAAATTTTGTGTGGCCCAAAAATGGCTGCCAATAATGAGGGCGCTACTTTTTCTGATGCGTTTCGAGAACAAGGCGCTAGAGGGCACAATGCCTTTTTGATGCCGCAGAAAACCACTTTCCGACTGTTTACACCGCGAATCGACTGCACGTCATTCGATAGA
This sequence comes from Catajapyx aquilonaris, assembly GCA_000934665.2. Lineage (NCBI taxonomy): Eukaryota > Metazoa > Arthropoda > Diplura > Dicellurata > Japygidae > Catajapyx > Catajapyx aquilonaris. The sequence goes on along the minus strand of KZ538063.1, from coordinate 80,664 downwards.
GTGCACTATTTTTTTTGCACGCGAATTAAAGGGAGGTCTGGCTTTAAATTCGATGTCTATGCCTCTGTTTGTCCACTGTGAGTCATCACTTGTGTGCAGATGCCATCTGTGTGAGGTATTTGGTAGTACGTCCACAGTCGACCTTTTAGGGTTAGGTAAAGGTTAGGCAACGCAAGGCAAGGTGAGATGAGGTTACGTTGGGTTAGGTTAGGTTAGGCTGAGGTCAGGTTAGGTTAGGGTAAGTTAACGTAACGTAAGGTAAGCTGACGTTAAGTGAGGTTAGTTGAATCAGATGAAGTAGATCGACTCCAAAGCTGTTTAATAATTCAGAATCTCTACTAGATGGCGTTGGTGTTGGTGCTCACCAGTGGTGCCAATTAACCCTTTTTCCTTATTTTTTTTCTCTTCAAAAATAAGTTGTTCACTTAGGTCTGTTTCGAGGCCTGACATCTGACACTAGTCCGGACGCAGCAAAACGTTTCTGTTTCAAGTCATCAAAAAGAAAGTCTGGAGGGAAAGGGGGACTGACATGGTGGGGAGGGGTGGGGTGAGGGGATAAGTCCAAAAAATGTGGGGGAGGGGGGGGGGAAAGAGAGAGAGAGAAAAAAAATCAGAACTTGAAAGAAAATGTGTATATACATCTGGAGAGTGTGTCAGAAGCAGATATTTTTTTGTTCCTTTCTTTTTTTTCTCTTTCTCTCAAGACATTGGAGTGAAGGCTTGTCAATTGCAGGGGGGGGGGGGGAGACTCAAAAAGAAAGTGAGGATTTGGGGGGGATGGAAAAGTCAAAAATAATATTTCAGCTTGCAAAATGTTATTCATTTTCAACTAACACTTTTAATTAGCAAAGCCATCTTTATAGTAAATGTAACAAATAAAATCAATCTTCAACTAATAAAATAAATGTAAAGTTACACTTATTATTATTATTTAAATTTATCAATGAAAGATCAATTTTATTAGTTACTCGATGAAAGATTATTTTAATAATAGTTACTTTAATGAGTGAAAGATTAATTTATTAGGCCTAATAAATTAATCTTGCACTGATAAATTCACCTAATGAAGGTAGTTATTTCATAAATTTAACTGATAATTTAACCAATAAATTGGGTAACTATAATACGCTTAACTAATAAATTGGGTTAACTAATAAATTCGGTAGCTAACAATTTGGATAACCAATAAATTCGGCAACTAATACGTTTAACTAATAAATTTAACTAAGTTAACTGATAAATCAGTTCATAATTTAACTAATGAAGATTACTAATAAATCAGTTCATAAATTTAACTCGTATGTTTAACCTTAAATGTAACTAATAAATCGGTTAGCTAATAAATTTAACTAATAAATTGGGTATAGCTAATAACTTTAACGAATGCTTAAACTGATAAATATAACCAATAAATTTAACTGACATGTTGATTTTAACTAATTGATGAATATATCATGAATTTTCCGTCGCAAAAAAAAAAGAAAAACTGAGCCATGGATGCCATGATCTATAGGTGGACCGGATCCGGTCCAGGTCCAGTTCCCCATCTGTTGTGTGCTGCGCGTAAATGGTGGCCAATGCCAGCAGGTATACAGGCTATGTCAATAGCAATCCGACAAAAAGACTTGACTGCAATCCTCCTATCTGTTCGCTATAAAAAGGGGGGTGGTAGCTATAGTGGAGGCTGCTGGAGGGGGTGTGGGGCAAGCTGAGCCGAGCCATTTATCTTGCGATTTGTCTCCCTTGTTTTTGCATAAGCCAGGCTTGAGTCATGTTCGATTTCGGGTTGTAGAGATTCGTATCCGGAAAATCCCCACCGGGTTTTATGCGGATCACTATTTTTCAACAGAAAATTCTATAGCAGCTATAGTAGTAGTGTCTATGCCGCCAGGTCCAGGCTACACACAAAACGACACTTTCAAGCGATTTGTGCTGTTTTAAAGAGGAAGCAGTGCTGCCAAAAAATTGGCTCTAAAATGTGCTGCAATAGTTATTGATTAACTGTTATGATTTTAATAGTTATATTGACTAATAGTTATTTTGATTATGATTATTCCAACCAGAAAGCTGGAAATATTCGTGGGAAGCTTCTGATTGCATATGGCGAAAGGTGTTCTGTAATTAGTCGCCGTGGACAGAGTCTCGCCTAGCCAATTATATACTGTATACTATGACACAGCACTTTTTCATCATTTATTATGAGACATTATGAAGAATGCTAATCAGTCTGCTAGTGATTGGACGGCCAAACTTTTCCCATTGTCATCTTGACCCGTTTGTCCTTCGAAATTCGGCCCAAATTTTCCGTCAGCTCATCAGCGTAACTCCCCGGTTATTTTTGGTGCAACGTGCTTTGTTTAACCGGCCATAAAAATGCATGTCCTCCTCTCTCCCCCCCCCCCCTTTTTTTAAAAATGTCAACAAGTCTATTGGACACATACACATGTGTGGTCATGTGTGAGGGAAGGCAAAGAGAGAGAGGGGGGCGGAGAGAGAGAGAGAGAGAGAGAGAGAGAAAGAGAGGCTTTTAACCCCCACATACGAGTAGGTACACCCACATTTTTTTATGGCCTGCGGTTTGAAATCGGGCCAAAAAAAAGGCCATATTATGGTTAAGGATTGGAACTGGAGGTTTTTCACCTGACAAAACTCACACGCGCGCTTTTTTTTTCTTCTTCTCCTCCTTTTTTTTATCCTCAAATTTTTGTGCGCCACAATGTTTAATTTAATCAGCGTCAATCAACTTAATCAGCTGATGACAGATCGGTTGCTGCTGACTGTCATTTAACTCGCTATTCACATTTAATTGCATCTGTCCGGCCAACTGCGGGCGGCCATTTTGTTTCCATTATTTAAAATTTTTATTGTTATACAAAATTATATAGCAGTGATCCAGTAATACTAAAGAGCTAATAGTTCGTGGCAATTAACAGTTATTAGTTTCATAGTTATTTCAATGGACTGGTTATTATACACTTATAACGGTTATTACTTCAATAGTTATTAGTTTAATCGGTATATTTCGATAGTTAATGTTCTGCGAGAGGTATTAATTACTACAGTAGTTGTTTCGAAAGCTATATTGATTACTAAATGTTGTTTCAATATATAGTTATTGATTATCCGTAATGGTTATATCTTATATTGATTAATATAGTTGTTTCAATATTTATTGATTAATAATCGTTTCAATATTTATTGCTGGGTACCTACTAGTTACGTGTAATAGTTATTGATTGATAGTTGTTTTAATAGTTATTGATTGATAGTTGTTTTAATAGTTATTGATTGATAGTTGTTTTAATAGTTATTGATTGATAGTTGTTTTAATAGTTATTAGGTAGCCTACTAGTTATGTGCAACAGTTATTGCTGATTAATGGTTATGTGTAACGGTTATTGCTGATTAATGGTTATGTGTAACAGTTATTGCTGATTAATAGTTATGTGTAACGGTTATTGCTGATTAATAGTTATGTGTAACGGTTATTGCTGATTAATAGTTATGTGTAACGGTTATTGCTGATTAATAGTTATGTGTGACAGTTATTGGTGATTAATGGCTATCTTAATAGTTATTCTTTCAATCAGAAAACGTGAATTTTTTTTGGGGTGACTTATTCTGATTGGTAGGCGAAAGGTGTCTTGTTGGCCTCTTGCTTCAATTGGCTTCAATAATGATATAATATATAGGGCAAAGCTGCAGGGAAATAATGCGCTAATTATTTCCCTGTAGCTTTGTCCTATACAGTGCAGTATTTCGGTGTGGGTTTCTTTCTAATTGGGCCTACTAATTTCATGTACTAATTATTATTTGAAATAATTAAGTGCGCTTGCTGCCAGCCTCCAGGGAGAGGTTATAAATTGGTGCCACTTGAAGCGCCACGTGCCAGCCCGACTTGCCGCCACATCTGGCGACAGGAGACCCAACCACATGCTTCTGACTCGGGGGGAAACTTTATTTCCAACCGTGACTTTTGACTCTTCCGGGGGGGGGGGGAGGTCCTTTGTTTCCAACCGTGAGTGAAGCATGGGGAATGAAGAAGAAGAAGAAGGAGAATGGCTGCCCGGCACAATCCCCTCCTACTCATCCCTGCCCATGGCCCCAAGCGCTTCGCTAAAGGTTCCAAGTAGTGTACGAGTAATAATAAAGGTTCGTGCAATACCTCAGAGGGGTCTAAGCACTACCTGGATTATTATTAAAATGCATTTTCTAACTTATTAGGACATGCTTCATGCTAAGTGACATGAATTTTCAAACTCCTTCATGCAAAGGACACCAGCATGTGGTGTAGTACCTGTCATTTAAGTGTGTGCTGAAAATAGGGAATAGCCATTCAAATATAACAAAAGCTGATGCATCTCAATTATTGACTGCCCTTTCGTTCACCTTTGCAGATCCAGACATCACGAAAGGGGGTCACGGGTGGAAAAAGTATATTCCTCCATTGCCACCACAACATAAGAAGATCTGACATCACCTGTTTGGAAAAACCGTCCTCTAAAAACACAAATTGCCCTGCAAGAATCACGTTGAAGCTGAGGACAAACGGCATCTGTAATGTAAAATTGGAATGTGTGCATAGCCATTCCATTCATTCTGCAGACGCATTGAAGTTCCGGAAGCCTGGGAATAAAGTCAGGGCTTCGTTCATAAAATTATTTCAAGAAGGGCACACTCCAGCGAAAGCTCTGGCTTCTTACAATCTGGCTGTGATGATCGAATGCAGAGTCTGAAGAAACTGAAGAGATGCTGTGCGGTTTGGACTCTGGTGTGGATGCACCATCAGTGAGTATATGCACTTTATATCTAGACACTCGCTGCGCTCACCCCCTTCGCACCACAAAAAAATATATATATATATCTGTACAGTACTATCACCTGGTGAAGTTCCATTAGTCCTGACGACATCATGCAATTTTTCAGAACCCACCCGAAGAAGTCACTGCAGCCCTCTCCGTGATTTTCCATCGTTTGCAGCAAACTAAAGATTTTTGTGGGCCTGAGCTAGTAGCTCTTGCTAAAGCTATGGAAATGTTGCCAACACCAAAAGCAATCAAGTCCGGTTTGCATATCTTTGGTAAGGATGATGTTATATTATTGGAATTAACAATACACAACATTTGAATTCACTATAACATCATAAGATAAAACCTTAAGGTATAACTTTAAAGCATCTGTTAAGATATTAGACTACTTCAACAATGTGTTTTGCATCACTTTCCAAATTAAATCGATCAAAATAATACATTCGTAACTTGACAGCTCCACAATGCCCAGAATATATTTCATGAGGCATTTTGTCTTCTGACTCCTTTTTAACCTGGATTTTGGTGGGATACAGCTACAGTTTTTCCAATTCCATAAGTGACTATGGGTTGAGGTAAAAGGAAGTCCACACATTCTGTCTTTAAAATCTTTTATTAATCTAATTTAATGGAAGTGTAGGCTATGGGTGGAATTTTCCAAAACTGACTCTGCTATGTTAGCAGTCACTGGTAGTGGGACGAAAATTCCACCCTACATTTTTAGATAATAACGATGATGGAAAAGAGATCTCAACGATATGTATAACCTTAAATTTTGACACTGTTGAGAAGTTTCTGTATTAAAATATGCTGCACTTCTTCACTTACAGCATGCAACCTTGAGGCAAGCCACAGCAAGCCACCTTCAGGAAGACAGATGGAAGGAATTCATCCGGCCGTATTTAGAGCCCGAAGAGTAGGGCCCAAGATGCCCGTCCAACCGACGGCCACATCCCGTAGACTGCCCCAGTTGGGCCGTGGCACAACGGCCTTGACGGCAGGAAGGCCAGTTGGGGCAGTCAAGCACAAGGGAGACCACGCATATGCGAAGAGAAGGGTTGCAAAGAAGGCTGCACGTGCACCCCACTCTCTTCGCATATGTGTGGCACAAAACCAAAGCATTGGTAAGACACACTCAAAAAAGTAATACAATTTCAATCACATGTAGAGCTACCCGCTATTACATGTACACAACAACGTACACATGCATGATATGTAATACATGTTTCCCCCTCCGCCATTCATTCTTGGTGTGACTGTACTTGTTGTACATTACAGGCACACCGGCCCAGGCAGAAGCAATTGACGGCGCTGCCCCCTGCGGCCAGCGAGTGTTCCAGGCCGATAAAACGGAGAGATTGTGGCGGGCACAACTTGATTTTAATGACCCAATGCAGGAGTTACCACCAGTTGAGAACTGCAGAAAATTGCTTTTGGTAAGTACTATGGCTCATACATTATGCTGGTTGAATCCCATCACATGTCATTCAGTTTAATAGTTCCCCAATCCAACCCACCACCTCTAGTGACCCTTGGTATTAGGTGTAGGTAACATAATACAGTAAATGACTAAATGTACTACGCCCTCAGAGTTAAAATGTGAATACAGTATAGTAGAGGTTCATTCCATGGCAACTCGCGGAATTGACCCTTGGGTTGGGTCATAATAGCCTCATCGTTCATGTATTCCAGGAAACAAAAGTTTTTTGAATCAGTCACATTTTGACGAATAAAAATTTTGACCAGCTTTCTCTGCTTTTCAGCATAATCACCACATAAAGTGATGCACTAATACCACCGCGATACTAGATTTACAAGCCACTGCAGAAAAAAGCTTCCTGCTTGTGTTGTGAGGATCCCATCCCGATTCCTGCTCCAGTCGAAGCTCCAGCTGTCATCTTCTCCACCCTTCCTTCCCGCCGTCGGGCCAGGCGTTACCCTACCTGGATATTTCTAGTCACCAGCCTTCCCCTCCACTCCTGCTGTTCGTTGTGAAGTTGGCCCTGCCGCAATGTTTATCCTGTTGATGCCACCCCGTTTACCACGCCTCTCTCCAACTCTGAGCAACCATCTAACCCTGATAATGTGTTACCATCTGTACCTCTTTCTCCCTGCAGGTTGTGGGCACTGTTGCGAAAACCTCCACCACTTATTCACATGGATTTCACTTGTATAACTTAATTGTGTCAGATAAGTCTCGTTGTGGGTGTCCAGTGGCGCCCATCATTAAGATAGATTATTTTGAGAGAAAGGGAAATTGCAGGGTGTAGATTTACCATCACTTTGGTGTCATCGGATTGTACAACTTGCACAGCTGTGCAGATTGCCCCAATCGATGATTAGACCCCTGCCTGCCCGGATTGATGTGTACGCAAGTACAGGTGTGACTGTCTAACTGCCTGTGTAAGCATATTAATAAAGTACATTTCGTGGAGCCTTCCACATCACATAATAATTGTAATGAGATCATTGATGTGGAGCATTGGGTGGGGCCAATTAATACCTGGGCTGTAATTGATCATAACTACACTGCTATGCGAATGGAGGTCTTGAAGGACGAGTTGATTCGTGCAGTGAAACATTTTCCTTTGGCTTTTATGTGTGCTACCAGACCCAGTAGACTTTGTTACGATTTAACAGATGCTGAGGAACTTCCAGATCGTGATTCTTTTCAGTTGACGCAAGGTGAATTGGTGGAACATGTAAAAGTCTTGAAAAGATATTGCACAGGAGCCCAAAAATTGCTCTCAATCATTAGAGAGAAGCGCAATGAATTTGACATGGAAATAAAAAATTGTCACTTTGCATTGAAAAAGAACTGACAAAGCCAACGGTACTTTTCAAGTAACAGGTAAGTGCACTATGTGTATTATTCAGATCGTTTTACTCCAGCAACATGTTTGGACGTAGCGCTCATTATTTGTGGTAATGTTAGGCGGTTTCTGCGGTAAACAATTCGCCTGGCTACACCCTTCTATATTTCTTCAATTGCTACGTTGGGTTGATGGGACCGATAACTAGACAAAATAATAGCATCAACCTTTAATAATAATATTTATGACTAATGTAATTCGTGCATGATTTTGTTATGCAAAAAATATATACATATAAAAAATGCATGCATGGTTTTATGGCACATATTAATCGCTGCTATTTTTAACGAATAACTTTCAGAGTTGAACATGCGATTTGAGGGAGCGGTATGGGACAAACAAACAAACTTTCCATTTGATATGTATATATGAATTTGAAATAATTTTGCGCGCTCAATGGATCGTAAGAAGTTTTTTGTAATTTGTCCACAAGGAGCGCCACATTCGGGCCAGACTTTGGCGCACCATCTGGTGCCAATGGAGCCAACCACATTAAAATGGTGCATCTGGTGCTGCCATCTGGAGGCCTAACATACGGAGAGGGTAACGACCACTAATTGAACCCCTCTCGAGGATCGTGACGTGCGTCTGGGAAAATCCCAATTATTTTCCCAGACAATCATATACACTTGTCTCCTCCATCAGACGTGACTCACGTCGGTACCTGTCGCGAGCAAGTTTCAGACGCACACATACAAAAAAAATTGTCGTTTTATATATTATTTACGACGACTTATTTACTTATTAACATGTTAACTTGTGAGTCACGTAGTGTTTTTTGCAGTATTTTTGTCTATTTTTATTACTTGCTATATGTATATTATTTGGTGTGTGTAATGATTCTTGTTATATGCTAACAACTGTGTTACTTACACGGCCAAGAATGGGCAGTTGCTACAGGAGAGAGGGAACAATTCACAATTTCTGTGCCTCTCAGTACCCAGTCAGTACCTTTTGTAAATGGGCAAGTGCAAAAAGTGCAAAAAGTAATAGGAGCTGGCCGATGATACAGCTGTTCTATTGTGTACTATACAGTCATGCTCGTTTGTGCGTTACTTGCCAAGCCCATATAGCTCATTATTGTGTAATGCACGTGATGATAGAGTATACTTCTCCAGCAAGGAGCATTCATGACCTTGAATTGGTCACTACTACGTGTTTTATCGGACTGTGAGCTACTGACCCCCATTTTTGCGAAATGCATGTTGCAAATATTTAACATAAATAAATATTCCGTGCCTGCTTTTTAAAAAAATCGCATGTCCAACTCGGAAGTTATTCGTTAAAAATAGCAGCGATATTAATCTGTGCCATAAAACCCCCTCATTTTTTTGCATGCTATATTTTTTTGCATAACGAGCGAGGCCTAATCAGGCACGAATTACATTAGTCAGAAAATTATTACGAAGGTTGGAGCTATTATATTGTCTGGTTTTCCCATAATCGCTCATATAGGAGTCCTATGTACGGTAGCTATTGAAGAAAACCGGGGCGTAGCCAGAATTTGCGAAATTGTTTACCCTGCATCAGCATCTGGTTCAAAACATGTTGCTGGAATAAACTATCTCCAAATAATACAGGGTGGTCCAAGTTCAAGTGTCGTTTTATAACGGCTATTAATAGAAGCGCTTTACGATTGACGTAGCAGCGACGTGTAAAATTGCCCACTTCGATTGCGCCGAAGTGGGACATTTTACGCGTCGCTGCTATGTCATCGCAAAATCACTGCTATTAATCGCCGTTATAAAACGACACTTGAACTTGGACCACCCTGTATAGTGCACTTACCTGTTGCTTGAAAAAGTACCGTTGGCACCCCTGGGGGGGTCACGTGGTGTAAACCGAAATTTAAAGAAAACCAACTATAAATTGACCAGGAATTTGGCAACACAGCCATGCCCTCCCCCCAACGGTCTGTGAACGTAGTACCATGTTTCGCGCATAGATGGCGCTTCCTGTCTGCACGCTGCTGATGACTCACTGCGGACAAACAGAGTCACAGATACAAGCCAGTTCTATAAACATATTTTATATTCCAAACGCGGCTTTAATGCGACCGACACGTCTGGCCCCTCACCGAAAAAAATACACAATAATAATTAATCAATAAACAACAATATTGCGGGGGGGGGGGGGAGGTATCAATCACAATACGACGGGGGGGTAATAAAATACTGTATAAAATTAGAGGTCTTGACTAAAAAAAAAGCAATTAAATGTTGTGTGATTCAGTCCGGCCCAATCAAGCAGCCAGTCTTCACCTGAGATCGTCGATATCTTGTCGATATTGCTCCGGTGGAGAAATCATGAAATGCAGCTCTGCAATGTTAAGAGGGAAGAAAAATCAAGATTAATGACCAGCTGGTATGGAGGGCACTTGGTCAGCCGTCTAGGTCAAAGGTCAGAGGCTGTGAAAATTGTTTGCCCTAATAATTGACCGGTTTTACACTATAGCATTTTTTTGACAGCCTGTCAAGAACTGACTGAAAGTTCAGTGTCGCTTGAAATAAATCAACTACTAACACACAGCACAATGACACTTTACAAAAAATTAATTTACGTACTTGATTAATAATTTGCAAATTAAATGCACTTTATTAAGTAATTCAACTAACTGTCAGTAGTAGTGCTCAGTAAAAGTTGAAACATTTCCAACCCCTGAAGGTTAACATCTGCATGATTAAAAGTGGTTATACAATCATCGGTTCTGGAAGTAACTGTTACCAACGATAATAATTGGTCAAGAAAGAGTAGCTAATATTTTAGGCAATATTAGGTAGCGGTTAGTAACTTATTTATTAAAAGCAGATAAAGTGATTATATCGTATCAAACTTAACTATAATAATAATTTCAGTCCTCAAGTATTTGTCGGTGCTTAATCAAAAGTAGCTAATATTGAGCCCAAAAAAGGCACTGCTTAACTATAAAAGGAACTAATAGTTTCAGTCCTCGTAACTGCTTGTTAGTAGTACATTAGTAAAATCAGCCTGCCGCCCAGATAGCTATTATAGCTATTATTATAATAGGCGCATTATATTTAATATAATATTCAGTTATATATTAATTTTCATATGGTAGGAAAATGTTATACTTTACATTTATGTTAATGTATATTTTATGTAATATGTATAATATGAATATTATTTAATTTAAATTAATAATACATATACTGATGGTATTACAATATTTAAAATAAATATTATTTAATTTATATTGCGGCATATTAAAATGATATATAAACTAGATATTATTTAATTTATATTAATGCGGCATATTAAAATGATATATAAAGTATATGTTAATTTATATTAATAATGTGTATTATAATAATAATTAAAATAAACGTGTTTATATAATCGTCTATAACATAACATTGTTATGATAATTATCATTTTAATATGCTACTAGAAAAACTCGCTTCGCTCTCATTTTTCTAGGGCGCAGGCGTGAAAAACCACTCGCTTCGCTCGTGTTTTTTCAGTTTTTTCAGGGATTTTTATTTTTTACATTTCATATTTTAAATATATTGTAACGTATTAAGGAGCTGACCTTTTTGTGGCGCTAATGCTGGTGATCGTGGTCGTGATCGTGCTCGTGATCGTAGTCATCCGCGGCGTCCAGCGGGTGCGTGTGGTTGTGTCCGTGCGACTCGTGGCCGTGGCCCTCGTGTCCCGACACTCCTTCCTTGCTGTGGTCGTGGCCTCCTGGACAATTGGGAAATATAACAGACATTATAGTCAATATAGCCATGTTATATAGGGACAGATCATATTATAAAGTGTTGTGTGCGTCCAGGACCTTGCGTAACGTGACCTTGGTACCACGCACGATAAAACGTACGTTAACCAAACGGGCTTATGATAAACCTGTTCAGTAACATACGCGGCTACGACCTTCTCAAAGACGATGCCTTTCCTCACACACACATACACACACAAAAATTTCCACAACAATATATGACGATAATGGGAGACATTACACCAGAAGGGCATACCGGAAATGAAAACCTCCTTATCTATACACTTGTAACCTTCGTGGAAAGTGGGTTCGAACTTGCCCCCAAGCAACACCCCCTGGACACGGCCTGTGTAGAAACCTCAACACGGGGTGACGAAATACCCCCACTTTTGACACCTGTCCGCTAATTTTGTATGTACTTGATCCAACATATTGATACATAATAATATAATAAAAGGAAGAACAGTCACACTTCTCAGATTGTTCAGAGCAAGGTTTCTGCTTCATTCATTTCCCTAATAATAACAGCTAATAGTCTCAGAAGTAGTTAAAAGTAGCTGCTTATTGATAAGCAGCTCGGTCCTTAAATTTCATAACTAATAAACCGCACAGCCGAAATGTCCATTGCGGTTAGCTCTTTATATGACGTTATAATCATCTTTTTTTTGCTAATGCAAATGTACTGTAACAGTTAGGTTCCTCAGACCTGTTGTCAGTAGCTAATACTTGAAATAACTGCTAAAAGTAGCTGCTGAGTGCCAAAAATTTGCTGTCGCCATTGCCATTTCAGTTGGAACACCTTGTACATAATCATCGACTAATGAACTTTTCCCGCATACAGTAGTCCATAACTTCTTGTCCCACGTAGCACTCCGTCGTACTTGTAAGCACGCTTTTTTTCATTACCCAATTTTCAATTACATAATTATTTTGGGGGGAGAAACTCGGTGCGGAGTTTCTCGAGTCACGACCGTTGGTTCTTCTCTCTGTGTGTAATTAGTGTCGTAATTATTATGGTGGACAATATTGTCTTATTGCTGTTTACGCAAGTCGAGGGGTTGCTTGCCTTCGCCTTGACCTCTCTTCGTTCTCTCATTCACACCTGGTATAATCACAACTGATTACACAACCCACGCTTTTTTTTCCTAATTGATTTTTTTTTGCACTCGTGCACATACCGCGAATTGAATGCGAATTGAGTTTGCCATCACTTGCAAATTTATTCAGCGTGCTATTCTTCGAATACTTCTTTTAAACACGTCCGTCATACAATATTTATTTTCTTTAAAAATATATTTGATAAAATAATTAAAAATCAATCTAATATAACGAAATTATATTTAATAATTATATATTATGCGCATATATTCGAAATAATATTTATTTCAAGAATTATATTCATAAATACCGTGTTTAAACCTCTCGGGTTATTTACGATAATTATAGTTATAAATAATTACCATTATATTTACTGCATATTTATAAATATATTATCGGTTAAAATTCAGCTTAAATATATGAATATTTCTGGCGATTATATTGAAAATTACAATAAATTGCTATATTTTTATTTCATCAGTTTCAAATACAAGTTGAATTTTAATTTTTATTACATATTTATGGTAATTACATTTGTAATAGTAGCTATTAGATTATGTTTGTGTATTCACATGATTTTATATTATATTTTATTTGCCCTGTTTTTTATTATTTAACTTTTCATTTGTTCGTTTTATTATTATATAATTAATTAATTCTATACTACACTATATATTATTCACGGCCTATATTGATCGCCAGATACAATTTATTGTTTATTTACTTTATTTCATTTGCCCGGTTTTTCTTATTTATTTTATTTTTATTATTTACGGATTTATTTTTATTTGTTCATTTTATTACCTGTATTTAATTGGTGTTTTTATTCGATTTTCTTTTTAATTTCATTATTTTGTTTATTTTTGTTACTTAATTCAGTTATTTATATATTTTCATGTATTTTTAATTCATCTTATTTTATTTTTTCTGGTATATTAGAATAGCAATTATTATAAAAGTGGATTTAGCTAGTGCACCACCGTGTCCATTACTTTGGGTCACGTGTCTTGCAAAATATTTATTGCTTTAAATTTGCACACCGTCCATCGCGAGGCGACGACATACAGTTAGAGCGCAATTTTCTGCTTTTACAGCGACCATTACATTCCGCGAATTTTCTTTTTCGCAAACCCGTTTGTTCCCGCATTTTACGGGGCCCTGACCAATCAGAAGGTGCCGACTGATCTCAAATGACGTCGTTCCGTATATAGTCCTCCTGTTGAGGGTCACGTGCTCGCACTTATTCCATGGACTTTTTTAAGTTGCACTTACGTTGCACTAAATTTCATACTCGTATTTTTACCTCCCCTTGCAAATTACGCTTCTCTCTTTTCTGTTTAATTTTTTTTATTTTTTTATTTTTTATATATATTTTTTTAAAGAGGCGTGTACGCACGCCATAAATCGTATAAGTTACGCGATAATTAGATGGTGTCAAAACCCGGCCCCACGGATGTTGTAAGTGCTGGGACGTGTCCTGGGTCATTACGGATGAAAACGTGACTGGCGTGACATAGGGAGACGGGGTATAGTCAAATGGGTTTCGACTATATTTGCTGCGGATTGTTCGCCCCCAGCAACAAATAAGCAAAATCTAACCGGTGGCTATAGGGTAGATGCCACAATAATTGACTGTGGAGTATATAATAATATCACGTGGCAACAATATGTTTTGCGCACCTGCATTACAAATGATTGTATTCAAATGGGCCAGCTGAGATCTGCGCATTTGTCCGTTTTGCTCTGAATTCCACCATTGACGTCACGAAATTTATTTGCGGCGTAAATATTTATTATATACGAATATACTTTAGAATGTAGGTCACACTCTTTTTGCCACATGCTTTCAGAAACTAGCTCCTATCACGTGACTAGCAGTTGTTAAAAGCTAGTGGGTCTTCAACTATACGCGTTTATATACTGATATATAGCAGGTGGTTGGTACCAGGTAATAATAGATCAATCATGGCATATTGATCGGCCGTATAGCCTACTTTTTACTCTTGGTGCAACAGTCAGCACAATAGAACTGTTTCTCTGGCCAGCTACGGATCCAGGTAGTACCATATCCCTCACAGAGATTGCTCATGCAAATGCCACTCGTAGGATCGTGTACTTTGTGCACCTAGCTGATGACTCACCCCGGACAAACAAAGGCACAAACTCAAGCCTATATGTATACCACATATAGTATTAAAATTTATAGGAATTAAGACATGAAAATATGAAAATAAATTTATTGGAATTAAGACACGAAAATATGAAAATAAATTTATTGGAATTAAGACAAGAAATTAAATTATATAATTGTATAAAAATATTGCATATTGGGCCTGACCAGTCACCAGAGGATTCATTATAATGGTCGTTCGAGATGGCCAGGTGGACTATAAGCCCTACCTGGTCATCGCTGGTAACCCCATCTTGATGGGAATATGCCGTGAATGAATGTATGTATGTATGTATGTATAAAAATGGATTTAATTATGAAATGAAAAATTCGTTGAAATTAAAATGGCAATAAATTATATATGAAAATTAATTTAATTGTAAAATAAAGTAAATTTCAAATATGAAAATTAAATTGCAAATATGAGTTATTAAACAAATTTCAAATATGAATAATAAGATAAATTAAATATTTATAACTCGTAGCTGCTAGTTGAATTTTAAGTATGCTGAGTATAACTCGTCTGTTTTGTTTATTATTGTCGCGACGGCACACGCCACTTGAATGTTTCTATTTGTAATTGAGGGATAAGCATGTTATTTTCGGTGCACCTGATCCTGTACAGCACGTGACTCACCGGCATTGGCTAGAAATAAATTAGAAGGTACAAACAAAAAAATGATCGATATGTGAGGTCATGCGCTTTGCAGTGCACTGGACTCTCAGGGACAGACCGAGGCATTTCATTAATAAATATATGTTAACCTACTTTTTTAAAAAAAAAGTTTTCGAAGCTTGTCAAGTGCGGAAGAAACCGTACAAACTAAAAAGTCATGCCCTGCTCTCCTCCCGACACTTTCTTTCTAGGAAGTGACTATGATCTTATTAAAAGCTGAGTGAGCACTTATCATCATTACGTACACTGCGCAGCTCGAGATGCAAGGAAGCGTGTCCGTGTATGCAAAACGTAATCTTTATTTCATGTATCGGGTGGCCCACTGCCCAAGTCTGCACTGCAACAATGGAATTGTTAACCCTAGCAAACTGTTTTGAAGAAGAAAAAAAATCAAACTGGAAAATAATATAGTTAGTCTCTCTACAATGTGTGCTGGAGTCAACAATCTACACATTTTTGTCTTGTTGGACTGCATACTTGAACAGTGCACCATCCTGTACGCCGGAAGTACATACGCTTACTGCGGTTGGATAAGTGCACGAGTCATACAATAATAAAAAAATAATAATGAATGAGAAGGTGGGCATGATGCGCATCCATATATTTAAATATATATATTTTTTGCGGTGCTGTATCTGATTGTTGCGTAAGGATGATCCAATCAGTGTGAGACATACGGATGTGCCAATTGGAAAATTTTGCAAGGGTAAAAAAATAATTTACGTAACAAAAACTATTATTATTGAAGCGTAAATATGGCTTTGAAGCGTTGTTCATGACACTATAGGTTATTATTAGTCGGTCTTTATGAATTATGACACTTCGTGTTTTATTGTCGGGCTTGACGCACCTTTTACGTAATAACCAAACCTAAATAAGCTATTAATTAAAGTCATTAAAGATTTAAATCGACAATAAAAGCACATGAATTGAAGATGTTTAATTAATTAACGCGATTAAATTTACTCTATATATTCAACCAGAACTCGCAATAACACACAATTAAATGCTTTAAAAGTCAATGTAATAATAATCATTCATTGAGGCAAATAAGTGACATAAATTAAAATGTAACATATAATTAATTAGGCCTACGCTGTAAATTTCAGTGAATGAAATAAGCCTTTAATTATTATAAATACGTGAAATCAAGTTAACCGAAATCCAATGTCTTCAATTATTCGTTTTTTGAACTAATTTACTAATATTGCTTATATACGTACCAATTTAATTAATTGATTAATTGAGAAAATATGTAATTATGCAATCTGACATATTCCCTCATTTGCTCCCTAACGTCCGATTATATCCAATCAAAGAAAATGTACAAAAATCAAAACACATAAAATAAGTTTGTAAACGTCAGTGAATGAAATTAGCATTTGAATAATATAAGTTAAATGCATGAAAGCAATTTAACTTGTACCTAAATGTAGTATCTTAAATTAATAATTTTTGAACAAATTTACTAACGTGTTGACTTATCAATAAAATTGGTGAGAAAATCTCGAATTATGCAATGGAATATTTTTTCCCCAAACGCCCGATTGTATCAAATCAAAATGAAAATCTAACAAAATCATACTCATATAAATTACTTTGTAAACGTCAAATAATGAAATTAGGATGTTGAATGATATAAGTTAAATGCATGAAAGCAATTTAACATGTGTCTATAAATTCAGTATCTTTAATAATTTTTGATTAAATAATTGCTCAAAATAACTCGTGTAGACCCTACCAATGAAACTGATGGGAAAATTTATAATTATGCAATCGCCTGATTGTATCAAATCAAATAATAATTAGAGAGAAATTTTTCGTCAGATTTCATCTCATTTTTTTTGCAACCGGCCTATTAGAATCTGACCCTTTTTTTAAAAAGGCCAAAATGGTGCCGTCCGCAAAATTGACTCTAGTAAGGTGGGTCCTCCCAGTGACTAATGTGGGTTGGGGCGTCACCCTGGAATTTTTCGGGGCGCCTTGTATGCAAATTGACAAGGGGCTGGCAACAGGTACAGGAGGTGAGAAGAAGGGCATTGCATGAGTTAGTACATGGGGGGGAAGAGAGTCTCGTCTGCAAAAAAAATTCCATGTTCCACCTGCCTGCATCCCAAGTGCCGTGTGCATCCAATTCAAATTATTTTTTGCTCATTTTCTTCCTTCATGTTTGCCGGCACTCCCATGGGCTATGACACAGCCTTTCGTTAGAAAGGAGAGAGAAAAAAGAGAGACGACCTGATCCATGGCCAGTCCAGCACACGACCCCATCCTCATGTAAAGGAGAGGTCTGTGTGCAACAATCCTTACTCAGCAGAGGAAAAGGGGGGTTTTTCCCTCACTCAAACTTGCCTAAGGTCCACTTAACACAACCCGGAAGGCATCTTCTTCTTCACTTTCTGTTTGCTTATATAGGTGGAGAAGAAGGAAGCCCAAAAACACGTTTGTGCTGTCTGCTCACGACACCAAAATTTAGTTTTAGGAGGGCGATGATGTGACGGATGCAAACGACCCAGCTGCCAAGACTAATCAATCTGGACCAAATAATTGGGGCTTGGTTAATTGTATGGTTGGTCACGGACCCTAGTTCTCTTCCGCGTCTGTATATAAGGAGCTGAATATTCACTAATGCGTTCTCACTTAAGCCCGTGTAGTGCGAAGGAAAGAAATGAAAAATTAAGGCATTAAAAAAAGAAATTATTGTGCAAGAAATACCAATGAAGAAAGAAATATTTTTTTTCCTAATTTGTCTTCTGCATAATAAATCATTATAATGTGATAATTTTTATATATGAAACATAATAATATGGATAGTAAATCTTACCTATAATCATAAAAGGCAAAGTTTGTCGGGGTGTCCCACTTTCCTGCCCCTATATACCACCCTATTCTGCCATTTTCCCCCCTAAAAATATTCATTCTTCGATAATAATTCGCGTGCGAAGAACCGGTATCGTGATATCCATAATGTATCAATAATTTCATTTAGATCATTTGGCAATTTCATAAACGAGCAGTAAATGCCGGTGATTTGATATTTTGTTAAAATTAAGCATAAATAGCATATTACATGTTTCCAATTAAGACTGCAAATTGCAACATTACATTTCGTATAAATTAAATTAATAATAAATGAATTATAAGCGATATACAGGGTGGTCCAAGTTCAAGTGTCGTTTTATAACGGCGATTAATAGCAGTGATTTTGCGATGACGTAGCAGCGACGCGTAAAATGTCCCACTTTGGCGCATCTTCGGCGCAATCGAAGTGGGCGATTTTACACGTCGCTGCTACGTCATCGTTAAGCGGTTCTATTAATCGCCGTTATAAAACGACACTTGAACTTGGACCACCCTGTATATTTAAACCAATTAATTAATTAATAATATATAACAAGTGAAATATATTAAATGATGTTATAGTATGCAGTAATAGTATACGTTAGACTCACACAAAATACCAGTAATTACAGCATAACCAAAATAGAAGATAAACCGAAGTTCGTATTCAAAAATATTTGCTGCCTGGTTCAAGGCTTCGAAAAAGCTTTCTCTCGAGACCTTCTTACACCATTTTTTTATTATTTTGTACAGTACTGTAGCCTGTGTGTGAAGTGTCCAATGCTGCGGCCTTGTTGCGTCAATCTCCTCACTTGGCCTCCCCCTGCAGTCTCTTTTAAAAAAATTTATCTCTCCATTATATTTTTGATACCTTCATTTCCAACCGCAAGAAGGAAAAAAAAAAGTCTCTCTGTCCATAGAGGCGGCAAGAAGCATTTCTAAGGCGGAGTAATTGGTCCTCCTCTCGGTGTGAAAGTGCGCAATTACCAAAAGGCAGCAGCAGCAGGTCTTGCGGCCGGTTGTCGTGATCCGTGTATTTCCGGAATCGTGTAAGATCTACCCATTATTACCACCGAGAAAATCAACAAGAGGATTGTGGTCGTCACGGTCAAGGAAATTCAATCATTTATGTGTGCAAAAAAAAAGGAATGTTGATCGTCCCATGGCGTCGCGGGCGTCCAAACAATTTTGCGTGTCACACGTCACCCCTTCAAGGTCTGATACACATTGTACACACACAAAAAACAGAAGAGATTTCCAGGTATTTATCAACCATATCGAGCAATCATGGATCAATAGAGCGGGTTAAAAAATTGTCACGTGTGTCAACTGCGTGGAAAGAAAGATGGGCATAAAATGGGTATGAAATCCGCCCTCGTGTTTACAAGAATGAGTACACAAACAGCCGTAAATTATATACAATTGGCGGTTGTGACGCATGGCACATACGGACTGTTTGGCGACAACTCGATAAATTCAGGGGAATCCGCACTGCTGGGTAATGGCAGCAATAAAAATCGGGAGTACTATAAAATGGTTCTTTGATCGCTATCTGATGGGGAGGGGTTGACCAGAATAATAAAAACCCACCCCGGCTCTTATACTGCCCTCCAATATTTGAACAAAAAAAAATATATATATATATATAGCGTCCCGGTTTTTCCAGCCATGTTTTATGACTAGATACCTGACCTCCGTTCAGGCAATTTTTTTGGAAGGGTCCTGCCCAGCGTGACTGCCCGTGACATGGGGGGGAAAGGGGCATGTGCGAAAATCAGTCACCAACCCTTGATTATTTTAACAATCATAATTTACTTATAATAACCATAATTATATTTCATTTTAGTTCCTCTGGTATTAGTATTAACCATGATAGTTATCACATTTTCCTAGGGTTAATATTAGATATATTAGTGGCCATCTATTAGTTGTGGTGTTATTAGCTACTGATTGTGTGTTGCTAATAATTTATTAGCTATTAGTTATCACTTAGTTATTTATTTGATGGGTTATTGACTTGTTAACTATCATTTTGAGTTATTTATTTCGTTAGGTATTAATTGTTACTTATTTTATTAGTTATTAATTATTGATTTTATTCGTTGTTTTGTTTGTTAGTTATTTTGTTACTTTGTTAGTTATTTTGTTTTAGTTACTTTGTTAGTTATTTTGTTTTAGTTACTTTGTTAGTTATTTTGTTTTAGTTACTTTGTTAGTTATTTTGTTTTAGTTACTTTGTTAGTTATTTTGTTTTAGTTACTTTGTTAGTTATTTTGTATTAGTTACTTCATTATTTTATTTTTATTATTATCTATCAATTTGTTATTTATTATCTATCATTTTGTTATTTATTATCTATCATTTTGTTATTTAATATCTATCATTTTGTTAGTTATTTATTATGTATCATTTTGTTAGTTAGTACTTTGTTATTTTGTTTTTTATTATTGTCTAGCATTTTGTTAGATATTTCATTAGCTGTTTATTTTGTTGATTACTTATTCGGTATTTATTTTATTAGTTATTTTTAGAAGAACCTGAGTGCCAAAAATCGCAAATTGAATCGGGAAACGACTTGGACTTGCCCAGCGGGGCATTCCAACAACAACAATAAACAATAGCAACATTGGTCCGACAAGGGATCGTCGTCTGTC
>KZ538063.1:0-59800 GCA_000934665.2 Catajapyx aquilonaris | reverse complement strand
CCCCCCCCCCCCCCAAGGTTGGCGTCTGTCGTCTGCCTGCCCGGCATTACATTCTGCAAGTTGACCCCTTCTTGTCTAAGCCCCTGGTCACTATACTTAGTGTATATTTTTAAAACGGGTCTAAATCTATTCAACTCCCCAGTCTATAGCAAGGTGCCCCGCCTTCCCTCCCGATCCTTATCCCAAGACCTTTCTGTTGAGTACCTGTCCATTGCAGTCACGAAATGGGCAGGATGCAAATGAACCTAAAAGAGTGTTGCCTGCCCTTGGGAATAGGTAATCAGGAATAACACTGGCTCGTCTCCAGGTACAGATAGAATACATTGGTAGCAAACAGAGTTTCAAACCTCTTGTGTTTACGAACCTAGGAAAATGAGACGCAGGAATTTTTTAAAAAGCTTATCGCGTGCACTTATGCAAATTTTGTGCAAAAAAAAGTTTGCAAAAGAGGCGTCCAAATTACGTCGCAAAATACCGCAGGTCGTTGTGCCCATTTTGAACCCAAATCTTTTGGCAACGCTGTGGCAACGTTGCCTGGAGTGGAGCCTGGCTTTTTTCAAAATCTATATATACATATCAAGTGCAAAGTCTGTCTGTCCGGAGAAATTGGAGGAGCTATAAGGATGGTCTTTGACGTCATCAACCAATCACGTGGCTCAGGGCAGGGCCCAAGAATATCGATAGGATCAATATAAATACATCGCGATATATCGATACATGATGCATCACAATATCGATATATTTGGGTAGATCACGATACTTCTATATACACTTGTTCATTCCTTTCATTGTTCGCAGTATCGATATACACAGGTAAATTTACTATATCGATATATTGATACATTGCGATATATCGATATACGTGTATATCGCATTATCGATATATTTGGGTACATCGAGATATATCGATACAGTTATACATCATGGGATATCGATATGTGGGTACACCGAGATATATCGATACACAGTTATACATCATGGGATATCGATATGTGGGTACGTCGAGATAGATCGATATGTGGGTACGTCGAGATAGATCGATATGTGGGTACATCGAGATAGATCGATATACCTGGGTAAATTTATTATGATATATTGATACATATCGATGTACGTGCACATCGCATTATCGATATATTTGGGTAGATCACAATAAATCGATACACAATTGTACATCATGTGGTATCGATATGTGGGTACATCGAGATATATCGATATATTTCGGCGGCATTACTGTTAGTGGTCATAAAAATGACTAAAAAATTACAAATAAAATCGTAGACTAACTTCAGCAAAACGAACTTCACATCAGCTCTTTCCTAGCACCTTTTCTCATCTGCCAAGAATGCGTGGGTTGATTGTGTACTGTACACACACCTTGACCACACCCTTTTTCTGGTCATTGTTCTGACCGAAGATGGCTATCAGGTAAGCCGAGGCCATCATCATCTAGTTCACCAGGAGTGGATGACTCCTTGTCCTTCAACATTCTGCATGACACACCACGTTTAAACGCGGAGCCCGGGAGCGATTTTAACAACAACAAGATCAAAAAAGAAACGGAAAAATACAGGCCGTTTAACAAAAAAAAAAAAAAGGCAGCCTGTATACCTGGATTGCAATCCAATTACGTGGCCTTGTAGCCGGTTTATAGCGGCTGGGGCGCTCTAGTCAATGCACCTAATGGCCTAGGGGAGAACTCATTGAAATTCCTTGCGATGAACCTCCCATTCAAATGTAGCTCACTCTGTACACTGCACGCATGTACGGAGGCTTTTCAACTGTAAATTGTTGCCTGCGCTAAAACCGCATGTTGAAACGATGCAAAGATACGGCAGTGAGCAGCAAAAAAGCCGCATCTGCATTCTGCCAATAATATCGATATTTCTCTCACATTTTAATGGAATTGCCAAAGTTCATTCATTAAGTACTTAAACCATTTCTCATTTATTAATCCGACGTTAATCTGCTGTTTTGTAATCCGCCAGTTTCAATTCCAGTAAGACCGTCATTTATGCGGTTTTTAAACCCACGCAAAAAGAATCACTCTCACTCTCAGCCTTTTTTTTTTTTTTTTTTTTGCGAGCGTATCGTGACCAAAATTTTATAATTACAGGTATTGCTTTTTATACCCAGAATCGGCCGGTTGCATTTGCATGACTTCTGACTAAAAATTTGCACGTGTCTGATGCAAGCGTGGGATTTGCTCGCAAAAAAAAAAAGCGCGATGAATAATAAAATGCACAGACAGTTTCCTACTCTTTAGAGAAACATGGCAACAAACAGGGCCGCTCGGGTACGTCACTAGGGTTGGCAAAGCCACAATAACGTTCGTTGGCCTGCGCCGGCACAAATCTGCTCAGCTAGGTGCATGTAGTATCATATATCTCTCGTACATCCCTGAGAGTGGCGGTAGTGTGCAGATAGGTAGGATTAGCCATTTGTGTGAGGGATATGGTACTACATAGACAGTTTTTGCTAACTTTTTCCCGGAATTTGCTCCGATTTTTAGCGAACCACTTTGTAACTCACGATTGCACGGGTTTTGCTTTTTTAAAAAGTCGGTACCGGTGTATGTCGTAAGGATTTCACTTTCACTCGAGCATCTGACCATAGTTCCCACGGTCCCTTCGCAGGGGGNGAGGGGGGGATGAGAGAAGGTCACTTATTTTGCACAGATTTCCTGCTAGTTTTTTTTTTTTTTTGCAAAAATCGTGTTTTTTGCTGACGTCTCGCGACCTCATTGCTCAGAAATAAAAGTTGTATAATATCTGGCGGTCGGTACAGCTATCAAACTTTATCTCTTCAATTGGTGCATGTAACACTATACCCCCTATTGTTGTTTGAGGGTTAACTTATTGCTCCGTTTAGCACCCTTTCAAAAGTTGTATCTGAACCGCACGCTTCGCTGATCGGCTTTTTTCTTGGAATCGACCGACACTGTGACGTATATACTTGTACTTGGTAGTAATAATAATAATAATACAATTAATGAATTATTCGTTACTAATTAATGCCACGATTATTTCATAGAACAATGATGTTGTTTTAATATTACCGAAGCAGTTTGGAGGAGGGAATATGGTGTCCGACTGCTAATCGGAAGGTCCTGGGATCAAATCCCGGGACTGGCAACTCTGTGGTTTGCCACGGTCCTTCCAGAAAAATTCCGGAGTTGTTTCCGTAATTAATAGGCCACAGCCGCTTCCTTCCATCCCTATCCTATCCCAAAGAGTGCAGTAAAAATGAAAGCAAAGAGTTCCAGGCAAAACAAACCCCCCCCCCCCTAAAGAGCCGATGGCTGATAACGGGGTATGAATTATTATTATATTATTATTATATATTGTTTTTATTTTTATTATTATCGAGAAATATTTTTGAAAAGCTGCTACGGAAGGCAGGCATTTATTTGTCGTTTGGGACATGGCGTTGTTACAGAAGACTTGACGTATATATCGAGAGAAATGATTGTGCAAATATTTTGGCGGCGTGTTTTTAAGGGATGGGGACACTCGGTCACGGTAAGGTTTTGCGCAAGGTCAAGGGGGGCGCAGGCATGCAACAACCGGTATGCGTGACGTCGGCGATTGATCACAGCAACACTGTCACATCGGGCCAGAAGTTTTAAGACGGGCGTTGACGTAACTTAAGAAGAAATGACCTCTGGCTCTCCCAGCAGGTGAGGGAGGGCAAGTCACGATAACTGTAGCGCTGACTTACCTATGGCTTCGAGTGCTGTCATCCCGACGAACCCGACGAGCACGAAGAGCAAGTGTAGCCAACTGGCGTCACCTTTCCTCTTGTCCTCTGCCAGCACCTCGAAGAAGGTCACGTACAGGATGGTCCCTCCAGCCAGACCCTGGAGGACCGCTAGGACCAAGGTCTGGACCGCCGATTGTGGCGCCACATTCTCGGTCACCAGAATGCCAATGGCCACGCCCAGCGGCGACACTAGCGCCAGGGTGATCACGTACATAACCAGGTGGAGGAGCCTGCAAATATAATTGGCTTAAGTCTGTGACTCTGTCCTGGGTGGGATATGGTAGTCCCCAATTGGGTGGCGATCCTGGTGGACGATTTTGCCTTTTCGTATCGATATTATAAGACCGACAGAATCGCCCACCAGGGTTGGGGGTCTACACCTGCGCCAAAGCGGAAACCCACTTCTCTAAGGGTACAGTATACCAATGCAATGAGCGAGCCAATGAGGCTAGGATTGAGGGAGAGCCCCTCACTCCGTAGGTCAAGTTGGGGTATAACAGCTAGTAAGCGCACGGGGAACTACATAAGGCTGGGGTAGGAGTGTCAGAGTGGCGTAGTGTGCCGAGAATGAGGATGCGCCACCTATGTGAGGGATGTAGTACTACACGTACGTGGACTACACTTTAAAAGATATCTGAGTCTACTTTGCGACATGTTACATCGTAGTGGCTAAGGTCACGGCGCCCTTTAACATCCCATCGCTTGAATGTATTTTTGGGTCAATTGACCCCGATCACGCGATCTGCCAGTTTCCTGCAATTAATTCGCCCAGCTGAGATCGGCTGGAAGTGGAAAAAAAATACATATATAATTTTTTTGAGCGCTAATGACGCCCTTGTGACGTCACCCTTTCAAGCTCAAACTTTATACCCGATAAGTCCGGTATATTGATTTCGCATCATCTCAAAAAAAAAAGTTCTTGACAGGTCATTCCCCACCCGGGTTCGCGAATCATGAAATAAAAAAACAAGTTAGGGCGGGGAGAGGGAGAGATGGGAGCAAGGATGGGAGAGTTTTGCAATGCAAATTCGCAACCTGCATGTGTGTGCAAATGCACACGCTGGCAGTATGTAGCCGCGGAAGTACTTTGTCGTTGCCCTGGAATAACTTCACATCATACATGGGAGTCGAGGATTGTTGACCCTATATAGAACCACGCTTGAAAGATAATAAAAGGTAAATAACGATGACACGCTAACTAATTATTATGCAAATTAAAATTATAACTAGTATAATTAATATCATAACTAATATACGGTATTTCTTAAAATATAATAGCTCAAATAATAACTAAGATTAACTGACTGAGATGTATCAGCTAATATGGAAGCTAAATATATCAGCCAAAATAATTACTAAAATTGATTACCTAATATAATTACTCAAATATATCAGATACTAGTATAATAACTAAAATTTATTAGCTAATATAATATATTACTCAAATATATCAGATAGTGTAATAACTAATATCAATGCTTAAAATATAATCGCTGATAAAATAATTTAAAATAATAACAGGTGCTGATCATTTATGTACTTGGCTATAGGCGTATTGTTAGTGGCATATCGTTATCGTACTACGTCCAAGTGGGGGAGGGTCGGGCAGTGTTGCCAGATTTTAGCAACTGGTTCACTGTATATGTATATAATAGTCTATAACAAATAATGAAATTAAATATTTATAAAACGTGGTTAGAGAGAACAATCCGCGGATGTTGTCGACAACCTGACAAAACGGTTATGCGAATTTAATTAGCGTAATTATCCCTGTGCTTCCTGAGCTGTCGTTCAGCTAGGGACATGTGTCATTGTTCGGTGTATACTCGCACTGTGGACTTATGAACCTTAACTGTAAACCGGGATCAATCAACCGGGAGAAGATTACCCCGTTAAGTGAATCCCGGATGATCCTCCAGGTTCTATAGCTGCACGACTATAACGGCCGCCGGGGTTTTAATTTTTTTTTTTAAAGGTATGAAACAAACTCTTGTGCACCTGCTCTGACCATGACCTAAGATCACGGAAATCCCTCCTAATCTCCGTAAATCCCACATTTTGGAGTCCCGGAAAATCCACCATTAGCGACACGCATCCACATCATTGTATGCCTGTGTGTAGTACTATGTATATAACAAGAGTGCACGAACATTACCCTCCTCCTCCTCCATACATCAAATCCAAGCCATTGATATATATATTTGACGGCTCTATAAAAGTGTCAGCAGACACGTAACCTACATTCCCATTGCACATGTGAGCCGATACCCTGACCATTTTTAATAGCTATCGATCACCTGTTACAAATGGTGGGGGGTTTTTTCCCCCTCCCTCTTTCTTTTCTTCTCCTTCATTTTTATTGGCTACTACGACCTCGTCCTACTACCACCACAACGAGGATATTATAGTTTATTTACACGTCGAGGCTATATTTGCGCACAGCACGCAATAGACTGGCACACTTGCCCCCGGGCCTGAGATGGCGGTGTGGAAAAAATCTGGGATTGTTTATCCTAGCAACCAGTTTGAAAATAGCAGCAAAAAAATCACTACAATCACACGTGAATGTTGATCAGTTTAAATATCATAACTAGCTAAATAGCTGAAGGCTCAAATTGATATCTTACTTTAATACTGATTTAATAGTTGAGGTTTCGAAATTAATTATTCCGCTAAGATAATAGCTGAAAGCTCAAATTAATATCTAAATTTAATACACTGATTTAATAATAGTTGAGTTATCGAAATAAATTACTCAGTTTACTATATAGCTAAATTAATAGTTTAAGGCTTGAATTAAATGGTTAAATGGCTAATGACTATTGATCTCACAGCTAAATTAAAAGCTAAATTAGCTACAGGTTCAAATATCCTAATCTCCGAATTTTATAGCCTAACGTTTTAAATAGACAATGACTCGAATTAAATAGCTAAATTTATTACCTAAATTAACAGCTTATGGTTTGAATTAATAGTTAAATAACCAGTTGCTCAAATATAATAGTTACATATATTACATAAACTAATAGCTTATGGCTTGAATTAATGGTTGAATAACCAGTTGCTCAAATATGTTAAATAACCAGTTGCTCAAATATAATAGTTAGATATATTACATAAATTAATAGCTTATGGCTTGAATTAATGGTTGAATAACCAGTTGCTCAAATATAATAGTTAAATAACCAGTTGCTCAAATATAATAGTTAGATATATTACATACATTAATAGCTTATGGCTTGAATTAATGGTTAAATAACCAGTTGCTCAAATATAATAGTTAGATATATTACATAAATTAATAGCTTATGGCTTGAGTTAATGGTTAAATAACCAGTTGCTCAAATATAATAGTTAGATGTAATAGTTTATGGCTCTAATTAATAAATGGCTACATTTATGAGCTAAATTAACGCTGGGGGAGTTTGAATTGAATGGTTAAGTAGCTAATTGATCAGACTTAATGGCTTTTAATAGCTTGAGGCTGGAGTTAAATTGCTGAATTACATTACTAAATAGATGGAGGCCTTCTTACTTGAAGATGTACGCCTGCTGGTCGCGTGACACAAGCGAACAGGGATGCCAACATTACATGGTTTTTAAATAAATTTTCTACAGTACAGTACCAGAGTGCAAGAGCGAAGCTAATGTTTGCGTAAGCTCATAAATAGCTGTTAGAAAGTAGCTGCTTAATATTGGTGTAAAAAGTTGTAACTGAACTGGAACCGTATTATAGGGAATCCCAATGTTTTTTTTTTTTCCTTGACTAATATGCGAGCTCATTTTTGCAATTTTTGTTATTACTTTCTCCGCCGTTGGGCAAAAAAAATATACTGTAGCAAAACTTTGCAATTTTTTTTTCGCAATAAGCAAAGCAGGAATGCAGCTCTTTTGCTCTCCTCCATCTCTTTGCGTAATCTTGAAACGGAGTCGATGTGGAAAAAAACACAAGTGCTGATACCACGCGTCGTAAAATTACGAAGGTTTGTTACGGGGGAGGGTATACGACAAAAACACACAGAGAGAGAGAGAGAGCTTAACTGTAATTATTGCTGAAAATGTAATCAAAAGAAAAAGTTGCAAATTTCCGATTCCCGTCTAATCCGGAACTAAACATTTCCGTAAAAATTTTTTGTCTAAGGCCATGCAATTACAACATGTACCGGTACTTGCAGGTCCAAGGCTATTCAGAAATCCAAAGGATTGTTGACTCTAGTAACCGGAAGTTGGAGAGCCGGCGCCATGACAGTTTAGGGCAAGAAGCTGTTTTCGTGCCTATATATGTGGACCTGGTCCAGTTATTCTCGATAATGTGTAAATGTTTCCTATAATGGTTAGGGTAGGTCAGCCCTCCGCAACTCCCACCCTAGCCTGATGGGGACGGCCGTGGTCGGAAAAGGCTTGGCGACCCCTCCCATAGGTTTGGGAACCGCTGGGTTGTAGTGGTTGTACTAACCTGGTGCCGGAAGAGGCCATCTCCATCCCGATGCAGAAGAGGATTGCGCAGTCGTGTATGGAGACGGCGACGAAGAGGAACCACACGTCCCTCTCGTTCATCTGAAGTCCAATGGCCATGCCCTCGAATATGGAATGAAAAGAGATGGCCAGGACGAAGAGGAAGTTCCTCAAGGCAGCGATGGCCGACTTGTTCTTCAGGTCCTCAAGGCTGAAGTTGTGGCTGTGGCCGTGGCCATTGCCGTGGCCGTGCTCGTGGCTGTGCTGGCTCGGAGGCTCGTGGCTGTGGCCGTTCGGAACCGGAGACAGGTCCGGCACCGACGCGGTCTTGTCGCCTCCGTTCAGTGAGAAGCTGGACGCCAGAAGATGAACTTGCGACACCGCAGGTCTCACCTTGGTCAAGAGCAGGAAGGAATATAAGGTAAAGAATGCTGCGCTTCCACTAGTGGTTGGCACTGTAAAACTATAGCTATTCTAGCCGCCATCAAAAAGTATTGGCTGTTCATTTTCAAATGGTTACCGTTAGTAGTTATCAAATACAGGGTGGTCCAAGTTCAAGTGTCGTTTTATAACGGCGATTAATAGCAGTGATTTTGCGATGACGTAGCAGCGACGCGTAAAATGTCCCACTTCGGCGCAATCGAAGTGGGCAATTTTACACGTCGCTGCTACGTCATCGTTAAGCGCTTTTATTAATCGCCGTTATAAAACGACACTTGAACTTGGACCACCCTGTATTAGCTGATCATTTAAAATAGCTACTTTAGCTGCCATCAAAAGTATTGGCTGTTCATTTTAAACGGTTGCTTTTAGTAGTTACATCAAAGATTAGGAGCTCATTTAAAATATATATATATATATTGTTAGCCATAGAGTTATAGCTAATTTTAATCGAATATGTCGAAAGTATTAGCTGTTCACTTTATACAGTTACGGTACTTTTAGTAGTTGTCAGGTATTAGCTGCTTATTTGAAATCGTTATTTTAGTAGCTACCATGGTTTTTATCTTTTAATCAGCTACTTTAGCAGTTGTCAAAAATATCTGCTATTTATTTTAAATGGTTGCTTTTAGTAGTTATCGAGTATTAGCTGCTGCTCATTTTAAAATAGATATATTATTAGACATAAAGTTATAGCCTATTTTAATCTGTCTAAAGTATTATCTGTTCACTTCACATCGTTACAGTACTTTTAGTAGTTAATCATGTATTAGCTGCTTATTTTAAATGGTTATTTTAGTGGCTATCGTGGTTTTTATATTTTAATCTGCTACTTTAACAGTTGTCAAAAGTATTATCAGCTCATTTGAAACAGTTACTTTCAGTCGTCATCAAGTAATAGCTGCTTACTTTAAGCAGCTACTTTAGCAGTTGCCAAAAGTATTGGCTGCTCATTTTAGTTATCAATATTAGCTGTTTCTCTTAAAAAGTTATTTTTGTAGTTATCAAAGTTTCAGCTGATTTTAGACAGCTTCTTTAGCAGTTGCCAAAAATATTAGCTGCTATTTTAAACAGTTATTTTTGTAGTTATCAAAAGTTTCAGCTGATTTTAGACAGCTTCTTTAGCAATTGCCAAAAATATTAGCTGCTATTTTAAGCAGTTAATTTAGCAGTTATGAACCAACCCCGACCGTGGACGCAGTACCCTATCCCTCACATAGTTGGCGAACCCTCACTCTCTGAACACCAGGGTAACCTACATGAGTGCCGTCCTCACCCTAGGGTGGGGGAGGCAACCATGTAGGTTACCCTGCTGAACACTACTGATGACTCACCGCGACCTGATAAATAGTCACAGACCCAAACCAATTACGATTCAATATTATGATTTATGATTAGTGGTCTTGCCTTGGACGACAAGGCGTCCTTCCTCCAGAACATGGCGTCCGGATGGTCGTACGCTGGCGTCAACTCGTTGTTGTTGCCGTTGCTGCTGGCGCGCGGTATCCTGATGGCCGCCGCCGCGTCCGTCTGCGGCTGAACCGCGTCTTTGGCACCATCACTACTTGATTTGTAGCTACTAGGGAAGAACACGCACTGCACCACCTCCTCGAGGATGTAGACCAGGAAGAATCCGCAGCAGAGGAAGAGCTCCGCCAGCGGAAATTCCGTGCGGGGCAACGCGCCGTTCCTCTGCGCGGAGTCCAGAGACTCCCTGACCTCTGGAAGCATGTGGATGAAGCAGGTGGCCAGGAGGATCCCTCCTCCGAAGCACAGGACCAGGGCCATGACAGTGTCCACCCTCCTCTTTCGCCTCCTCACCACCTCCTCGGAACTGTCCTTGTCGTTGCCCCACACGGTCATCTTCTTGATGATCTTGAGCGGGATCAAGCTGAAGAAGAGTCTCAGCATCCCAGACAGGGTTAGCACCAGGACCTTCAGGAACACAAGCTCCATCGTGATGTGGTCTGGGGGAGACTACTTGCTAACAAGGTGCTGTGGAAAGAGAAAGATAATCCAATGGTAAGCCAGTGATTGACGCAGTCTTACTACTGGAGTAAGTCCAGAGTAAAACCCAGGGTTAGTCTGGCGTAAGTCTAGAGTAAGACTGACTTAACCCTGGGTATTACTCCTGACTTGTTCTACAGTAGATTTACTCAAAACTTAAATACGTCGTAAATCCAGAGCAAGTCCGGAATGATTCTAAAGTAAGTGCAGAGTAAGCCAAGAGTTAGTTCGGAGTAAGTCTAGAGTAAGCCTGACTTACTCCGGACTTACTCTGCACTTACTTGAGATTCATTCTGGACTTGCTCTGGACTTGCCACGTACTTACTCCAAACTTGCACTAGACTTACTCCGTATTTACTCCAACCTTGCACTTGACTTACTCCGGACTTACGCCATACTTACTCCGGGTCTACTCCGGACTTACTCTAGGCTTATATACTCCTGACTCAGGTAAGCCAAGAGTAAGTCCGGAGTAAGTTTCGAGTAGATCCGGAGTAAGCTGGAGCAAACGAGAATAAGTACGACTAAACAAAACACTAATTTCAGAGTAAATTTAAAGTAGGATCAAACTGTACTTAGTATGTATAGTTAAGTCTGCAGCAAATCCGGAGTAAGTTGCCACACAGGAGTAAGTCAGGACTATACGTTACGGAGTAAATTCGGAGCAAGACCGGAATATATTTGAACTAAGATAAAAGTTAAGCCAGGAGTAAGTTCTCGTCCCCGAAAAATGATACATGACCCACGTTAGTTGTTTAAACTCGCGTGTCTAACGATCGGTCTAGAAAATAAAAGTGGTGCTCCCTTTTCATGCACGCAAAACCGTGTCATCACTCGTAGGAACCGAATCAAAACAGTCGCTACGTCACAAAAAGGTTTCGGAGTTTCCGGGGAGTTCCTTGCACTATGAGAATATCAGGAGTAAGTCATGAGTAACTAGTCCGGACAGATTAGTCCCAAGTCTAAGCCAATCCAGAAAATGCAAGGTGTAATAACCAAAAATTTTAACAAACTACTCCGGCGTATATGTCCACATCTGTGTATCCACAAGCCCAGAGTATAATGGCCGATTGTCACTAAAAATAGTTGCTAATCCCCCGATTACGTGCTATAAATAGGTGCACATGATCAGAAATATTAGGCAGGTCAGCCACTATAGTTAACCTGGAACGAGTTAATCCAGTGCAAGTTCACCCGGTGTAAGTCAACCAGGTTCAAGTTGATCTTATGTAACTTATCCCTGTGTAAGTTAACACTGTGCAAGTTAACCACTGGTAAGTTCAACCGGTGCAAGTTAACCACGGGTAAGTTCAACCGGTGTAAGTTAATCAGGTGCAAGTTAACCCCGTGTAATAAAGTTAGCCAGTCGCACAAGTTGATCTGGTGTAATTTAACCCTGGGTAAATCCAGTGCACTGTATAGGAGATATTAGTGAGTGACTTACCCGTCAGTTAGAGGAGAGACTGCCTCATGTGTGTGCACCTGTCCTCATGTCCGCGGCCAGACTGCTGATCTCCCGGTTCGGAGCTTACTAAACTTTTTTGAGAGACTAGAGAGTGAGGGTGGTGAGGGGGGGGGTGTAGAGAGAGAGAAGCTAGAGGAGCAAGTAGTGCTGGCAAGGGATTGGCCGGTGTCAAACAGGTGGCAGGGGTCTGCGCGCGTCACTATACCATACACAAACCCATATGCACCGCCATATGATGCACCACAACCTCTCTCTCTCTCCAATGTTGCACACGCGGTTTTTGCCCACCGCACACTCTCAACTTTTAACTCCAGGGTTATGCATAATCTGACAAGAGAGAAGGGCGCATACCGTTTAATGCTCGGTTTAGCCTTGGAGGGACCCACAAAAGGCCTGTGTTGAATTCAAAGTCTTCGGCCCTTGAAAATTGTATACCGGGGATACACCTGTACCACACAACAAGTCCAACAGGAGAAATGAAGGGAAGAGAGATGTTATAATATCCAATCCTCTGCGGTCAAAATAGCTGTTTGAAAATAAGCAGCTTGAATGAAAGGGAAAATAATACATACAGACATTAATTGCAATAATTGTAACACCCTGTATCACTTTCACCTCCAGGATTATTATGAACGCTTCATTACACGAAGGTTGGCAACGCTGACGATTATCATCCCTTATTAATCCCAATTTTTTTTTTCTCTCTCCATAAATTGTGTAACCAATCGCGCGGCCTTTCGCCTTCTCAGTTCCGGATTATCCGCTGACAAAACTTCTCTTCCGTTGTACCACGTAAACCAGAAGTGGAACATGATGAATCACAGCATGCACCGTTGTACAGACAAACTGAAGGTGAATCGTTAACCAATGGCTTATCAGAGGACCTGTCACTGGTTAGTAAATTTCGGTTCGAATTTTTTTTACAAAATATATACATAAGCTGCTTGTTATTACGCACTCACCTTCAAAAAGCAGCTAACTACTTTTAATAGCCCTCAAAATAACCGCTGTAAAATAACTTGCACGTGTAACTAATATAAATAACTATTTTAAATATTAAATTTCAGTTATAAGTAATGTAAAGTAGGCTAACGCTTTAAAATAACATTTGAAATAACTTTCAAAAATAGCTCATGCAAAAATAATTTTCAGGATAACAATTTAAAAATAACTTCCAAGTGTAACTGTAAAGTAACTTTCAAAAATAACTACTGTAAAGTAACTTTCAAACATAGCTAATATGCAATAACTTTCAAAATTACTGGTCACTTTTATAAATAACCTTTCAAATAACTAAAGTGTAAAGTAAAGTAAAAATATAAATAACTCAAAACTAATAAAAAATGATTATTTTAAATCATCATCTCCATATCTGTACCCCCCATATCTGTTTGTCAAACGCCGTGATCATCATCATCATCATCATCATCATCATCATCATCATCATCATCATCATCATCATCGTATATCATACATCACGTCTTTTCCCAAATATTGGGGGTGGCAGCGGATAATAATTTAAAGTAAATTAATCTGTTTAATTTAAAAATGACCTTTAAATGCCTTTCAAAAATAACCAATGTAAAATAACCCTTAAAATAACTGAAGTAAAATAACTTTCAGAAATAACCATATGTAAAAATAACTTGTAAAACAGACCTTAAAAGTAACTTTCAGAAATAACCATTGTAAAAATAACTCTTGTAAAACAGACCTTAAAAGTTAAAATAGCTTGTGAAATATATAACCGTTGCAAAGTAACAGTTGCAAAAAATAACTGCTGTGAAAGTAACTGTTTGAAGTAACTGGTTGATTGGCAGGGTGGCCAATCCATCTGCGTTGCATGTGGTGCCAACATATAGTTCCTTTCGTGTTGTACCACGTGACGTTTACGTGACGGACCTCCAGGGTTTTCGTCACGGGTCGTAACAGGGTCGTAACAGTGCCGAGACGTGTTGTTTGTCCCGGTTTCGTTAGACGGGACCCGTGCCAATTGCCGCCGAACACAACGAGGCGCAGTAAACATCATCGCGTGCATCGTTACCAAGAGGGGGAAAACTCACGTGCCGGTACTCCCTGACGTGTGTGACGTAACATCAGCACGTGCAAAACGCACAAATAATTTATGTTATTACACACCTAGTCTCTCTCTCTCTCTCCCTCTGATGGGGACATGTTACCCGGTGCGACGAGAGACGCATCTTAATATTCTGTTTCCATCAACACCTGCCAAGTTCAAAAAAAAAGTGACGGTGTGACGTGTGTTTCGTCCAATCTCGTCACCACAGGTGACAACATTGCGGTCTCTGTCAGTAGGTCAATGAAACACACGTCCTCTTTTTTCTCTCTCTCTCTAGTTTCCTTTTAACGACCTGTTTTTCACTCTCTTCTAGGAATAGGATGACATGCTGCATACAGGGAGAGAGAGCTCCGGGTTTTAAAAATAATTGGCAACATTGTCTTGCTAGTCATTTATTATGAACAGGCTTGGACACCATTAATTTTATAATTGAATCATTTAAAGACGATTAACTACTATTTCATTTAAACCAACTTTCGGTGTAAATGTTATTAACATGCAATTAATCCTGTTCCTTCTAATTCATTTATTAATTTAAATGATTTATTGATTATATATTGAATGATTTTATCTCTTTCCTATATTTTTATTTTTTAAATGTAAATTTGAGAATTTTTAATTTTTAAATTTATTGTAGTTAATTTTTAGTTCACCATCACTGACTCCAACGTGGGTCACGCGTCCCCGCATTTTCCGATGGACGAGCATCGCTGCATCGGAGGGACCATGTCTCAGGTAGGTACTTCTATACAGTACCCTTCTGCGTGGGCGTGTGTGAGAGAGACGGTCACGCACGTGCACGCACGTGATGGACGTCTTTTAAGAGCTGCGTCCAAGTTGAGAAACTTCCGCGAAGGTGACACTTTGAAATGTTGTGTCATCAAATGACATCACCTTTCTTGTGTCCATTGTGCAAACTTTGAAGGACTTCTTGGGAGACGACATCGTTCAAAAATAATAATATATCAGGTTGGCAACACTGCGGGCTAATTCACCAGGGATGCCAACAGTATAGTTGAAGGCCCACTTGGTTGAGAGGAAATGTTTGCACCCCTGATGGTCTTGGTGTGACTAATTTTCTTATATTCTAACAAATAGGCCAATTTTGTTTCTGAACCAAGTGTGCATGCAACCAGTGTTGCCAGACTTACTCTAAAAGTAAGAGGGGTGTGAACTATACAATTGGGAAGTTTGGTTGATGCCCCTCCTGCTGGCAGTTCGGTATCCAGGGAAACCATCGATACAAACAAGGCAGTAGATTTTTCGAGGTGTGCAAAAAGTCTTTGCCGTTTTTCTTACCTTCCAATCAAGTCTGCTGGACATCAAGCGACAAAATAAAAGAGTAAGTAACTCTTGCATTACAATGTCCTTGATCATGCTGTACTTTTTTATTATTTTTTTGTACTTGAGGGGGGCTTGTAAAAATTTATTGAACCAGCTAGACTATAGCTTGGTGGCCCGTCCGATTATTGTTCCGATCCGATAGTTCATTCACCTTGACACACATTTCCTGTTTCAAAACATGTTTCACATTTTATGACCCTGCTTTACCTCACACACATGTACAGTACACTCGTGCGTTGATGAGGTAGGTAGGTGGGTGGGTGGGTGGCCGGGTGGAAAACGTGTCTGCTGTGCATTCAAAAAATACAGTAATGACACTGAAATTACCACCAGAGTGGTGCAATGTGTGTTTTAGATTATAATATATTGTAAAATCAATAATAATAATAATAATAATAATAATAATAATAATAATAATAATAATAATAATAATAATAATAATAACAATGTATTATGTACTTGGATAATTACAAAAATCTGACGTAATGTAATAGCACATTGTAATTCCACGATAATACATCATAATATAATTATAGTAACCTACATAACACATGTCATAAAGTAGTAATATTAAATTATAAAATATATTATAGGGCTAGCAATAAGAATAATAAATATATAACATTCTACACAAATTGTTTCATACATTACATACTGTATAATACATAAAATGACATAAATTGCACATAATAATACATAAATAGACAATAGGGTACATAAATTGCACATAATGATACATAAATAGACAATACATAAATTGCACATAATACATAATGTTAATCAACCATTCATAATGTGATAATAAATGGTACATTTCATCATAAATAATAGTCAAAGCACATAATACACAATGATGTAAATACATAACAGTTAATAGTGCATAATATATTAATAAAGAGCACATTTTATTGCAGCACATGATGATAATAATAATTCATGTACATAATACCCCACACGGCTAATTGGCCCAAGGTGTGGTAATAAACATATTATCATTATATTATTATTATGTACATAATCGTAATAATATTGCCGGTAAATAATAACTTGGAAAGTTGAACTGATTTTTTTTTTTTTTCCTCCTTGAAACAAAGCAAGAGGATTTATTAGATCAAAGCTGGATGCAAAAACTTCCCTTTCAAAAGAGAATCCCCCTGCAATAATCATAACGCCTAATTACTATGCAAAAAAATATTATTATTATTATTTTCCTTTTCAAAGCCGGTCACGACCCATTGTTTCAAAAATCGGGAATTCACTTTCCCGAGAGTCTGTTCGTTTGTTTTGTTGTGGAATCCCGGCCACCGGATATTTGCCGAATAATTTTTTTTCCGTTAATAATAATCATAATGCGCGGTACTTTGACATGCAAACGGACTCAAGAAATGTTGCAACATGCGGACGTTCACCTGAAGTTCTGAGCGGTAGATATAGTTGAAGTCCTGTTTACTTGAACATCTACTGGCTGATTTGGCTGATTTGTGTCACGTGCTGACATAGCACCATACCCCTCGCGTAGATGGCGCATCTCTGCATACTACTGCCATTCTCAGGGTCGTGCGAGGGGTAGTGGTACTGCGGACAAACGCACAGACTCCAGCATAAAACTTGGCAACACTGCCCGTCACTTGGATATGCCACTCACAGATGGCGCGCCTCCCTCTCTGCACGCTACTGCCGCTCTCATGGGGGAAAGTAGTACTATACATGCACGTTGGTGATGATTCGCCGAGAACCTATAGTCTCGCCTATACATGGTGGTCCAAGTTCAAGTGTCGTTTTATAACGGCGATTAATAGCAGTGCCTTTGCGATGACGTAGCAGCGACGCGTAAAATGTCCCACTTCGGCGCATCTTCGGCGCAATCGAAGTGGGCAATTTTACACGTCGCTGCTACGTCATCGTTAAGCGCTTCTGTTAATCGCCGTTATAAAACGACACTTGAACTTGGACCACCCTGTATATAGCTGATTGGTTGAATAATAATCTGTTGACCTCTTGACCCCGCAGTGTCGAGAAAAATCTCCAACATTTTCAACACCGACGATGACGATAATTCCAAACGCGAACCGGCAGGTTTCGACTACCCAAAAGGAGTGACCAGAGACATACGAGGATGTCCTCCAGGAGTCTTCGGACTGGTAAGTACGTAACACTCTATACACTGTACACACTTCATATACAACGCACTTTAATCCTTGACCCTTCACACGGAAATTATTTCTATTCCGCTTCCGATTTTTTTTTTTTACATTTTTTTTTTTTTGCCCGCACAGAATCGATATTCTTCGCATGCATCAAACCGGATATTCTGGATGACGTGTGCCTCCCCCTTTTAACCGGCTGTTTAATCGATGTTTAAGTGGGGTTTAAGAAACATGGTGTTTTTTTTTAAAAAAAAAGGTGCATGTTACACCTCGTAAAATTTCCTCCAGTTACTGCGCGACAAAGTTGCTGCACCGTCACACAAACCTGCTTCGTTGCGCACGATGTGAGGTAACCGGATTGTTGGACCCAGCAACGTTTGAAAACTGGTTGCTTCTCCTGAGTGCGCATGCAATCCTCCAAGTGGACTTGTTGAGCAACATATGTTTTTCGTTCGTGGAATAAAATAAATGGTACGAAGCACAATGCTGTTGTTGCGAATATAGTAATTGCGGTAATGATGTCCGGGCACTGGGGAGGTTAGTAGAGCGGATCCGCACGGACTTCTATTTTTACATGTTTTGCGCTCTTTTTGTGCGTTCTGTGCCGGCAAAAAAGTTGGATGTTAAACGACCGGTTAGCGACTTTATAATCTGCCGGTTAATTCGCTTAAACTTGGCAACACGGCACACATAGTGCCAAATTCCTCCAATATTTGGCGCATCCTCCCTCTCTGTACACTGCTGCCACTCTCAGGGTAGTGCGGATGAAAGTGCTGCTACTACATGCAACCTAACCGTGGACGCGTTCAGCTGCGTACAAGACGCGACTGAACTCCCGCGACTTTTCTTTTCTCTCCTTATATAGATCCAGAGGACCATCCCGTACAGGACTCCAGGGGTGACACAGGAGGAGATAGAGGACGAGAAGAAGAGGACCGAGCTGCTGAACTTCGGCAAGCAGGACCAGTACTACAGGGACAGGCTGACATGGGAGAGGAACACCATGGACAAGGCCATCGTCCACAACGCCAGGAGGATGACCCAGAAGCAGCTCGAGGACCTCGACAAGGTGCTGGAGATGCGGAAGGACAAGTCAGTTACACTTCATTTGCTGGGGGAGGGATAAACTGCTGATTTCAGAAGCGTTATAGGCTTATTCTGCCGTCAGATGTGAGAGAACCGTAACTCAATATCCACTTCCCTTGCGGCGAGAAAAGAAAGCAAGTGTTACCGAAAGCATCCAAGAGGTGGCGTTGGGGCAAGGGGGGAGAAAAAGGAACGGCATCCCAACTCCACCTGTTGGGTGCTTTTGGTATCATCAGTCCAAAAAGACTGTTGATACCACTGCTTTTTTATCTCGCCGCAAGGAAGAGTGGACATTGAGTTACGGTCTTCTCATATCTGACGGCAGTATTGTCCAAAAAATTGTTTCATCTTGACGTGATCTCGGTCAACGACGTGATCACGTCAAGATGAAACAATTTTTGGACAATAAGCTTACATATTTTAACCAGTTAACTGTTGTCAGAAGCATGTGAACTAAAATTAGATCCGGATACAGCTATTTGGGACAATAAGCTGCTTATTTTTAGCAGTTAACTGTTGTCAGAAGTATTAGTTGCCAATTATACAGGGTGGACCAACTTCAAGTGTCGTTTTATAACGGCGATTAATAGCAGTGATTTTGCGATGACGTAGCAGCGACGCGTAAAATGTCCCACTTCGGCGCCATCGAAGTGGGCCATTTTACACGTCGCTGCTACGCGTCAATCGTAAAGCGCTTCTATTAATAGCCGTTATAAAACGACACCTGAAGTTGGTCCACCCTGTATAATGGATAATTATAATTATAATGTAAAGTATTAGCCATATACAGGTCGAAATGAAGCAATATTGGGTTCCTAAGCTGCTATTTTATTTTAACCAGTTGATTTTAATCGAAAATTATACAAACTAAAGGGTCGAGATTAATATATTTTCGGGCACCAAGCTGCTAACTTTGATCGAAAGTGTTAACTGCTAGTAGCGAGTCGCTATTTGGATCGTAAGCTGCTTATTTTGAACCAGTGAACTTTGTTTATCTTAAGTATTAGGTCATTAGTATTATTATTAAGTCGAGATGAAGCGATATTTGGACCCTAACCTGCTTATTTTAACTAGATAACTGATGGAAAGCATTATTTATGACTGTATAGCCGCGAGATGAAGCGATACTTGTGCTGCTTGTTGTAACCAGTTAATTTTGATCGAAAATATTATTAGTGCCTATCGGAAGCGATTGTTGGTCACTAGGCTGCTTAAGTTCACTTTTAGCGGTTGTCAAGAACTTCTAGCTCCTAATGTGAACCTTAGTGTTTTCTTCTGTTGCAATTACTTGAATGAAAGTCTGGCTGGAGTAGCGTATTGCGCCGCGCAGTGCTGTATATAAGGCGAATGAGATTCCGCATCATCGGGGGTGTATGCCGTGCGCGTGCCTGTGCGTGCCCAGGCGTCGTTTCCGCCCAACGTCGCTCCCGAGGTCCGGACTTCCTTCCGCGACCCCCTGTGCACTTGGCCGATTAGAGTTAAAGAAAAAAATAAAGAAAACTAAGTGTGTGATGTTGTGTGTGACCTTGGCTGGATCCAGGTCATGCACCCAAATTATTCAAGGCTGCTCCGAGCAGCACTTTGCTGCGTTGACCAGGCGAGACTGACTGATTGCTCTCTCGCGTTATACACCATTGTCACCTTCTGGACACCCCCAATCCATTGTTGAGACTACAGGACGCGCATTAAAATCTAGGCCTGATTGATGGCGATAATGACTGACGCGTTGCATGTGCCCTCGCGGTCTGCTGTCAACACGTGATTAATTGGCCGCCAGATAAATAGGAACGCCACTTTATTTAATATATTTACAGAATTTGTCATCAAGAATTATTTTGTTAATTTGTAATCAGCTATTAATAACTATTCATTCGTGTCAATTATTATTTCATTTGTATCAGTTGTTAATAGCCTTCTTAATTCGTATTAGTTACTGATAATAACCGTTACTTCTCTGTAGAAATTATTAATAATTCATTTGTGTGTCACTAAGTTGTTAACCATTCTTCGTTCGCATCAGATGGTAATGATTGTTATTTCTCTGTAGCGGTTATTAATTAACCACTTTCGTGTTAGTTATTAATAATATTTATTTAGTGTTATAATTCGTGCTGCTGGGCAGCGCGAATCATTGAGAATTTCCCCTGATTTGATCTCAGGCTGTCATAACTTCAGCTATATGACACTGTAACTGTTTCCGTGACAGGGTTATTTTTTATTATTTTTTTGTATCGCGGCAATGAAAGGTCGATGACGATATTTGTATTCCGCGAATTTTTCTTTTTCTTTTTTCTTTTTTTTTTGCAAATTCTGCTTGGCATATGGGAAAACTCCCCGTTTCGTCAAACATCTGCCCTAAAGATGGGGAAAGTTTGTTGCATATATGTATACGCATTATACGTAGCCTATTACTCACATACGTTACGCGACGTGTGCAAAAAAAACAACATTATTTGCGAAGTGTCAAGTGCGCGTAATAATAATTGCAAGGTTTACCGGGAACTCTCGAGTGGTTTTTAAAAAATGGTGGGGGGAGGGGGGGGGGCCTTGAGCTTTTACATAAATTAAATTGGCGAACTACACGTCCCGCTGACCAGCTATATGTAACTAATACACAACCACTAATGAATATAATGAATGATAAATTAATATACGGTAGTGTAGTAAAATATGATGCGTAATAATTTCCCATAATTACAATACAGCAAATAACTAATAAATTAATATAAGAATAACTCAGGCATTAATATAATACAATAATAACTAATAAATTAATATGCTGCAGTAACTTATAAATTAATACAATACAATAATAACTAATAAATTAATATGCTGTAATAACTTATTAATTAATACAATATAATAACTAATAAATGTATTAACTTAATAAATGTATTAACTTAATAAAATTATTAATTAATACGATGTAATAACTAATAAATTTATTGACTTAATCAAATTAATGATATATTAATATCAATAATAACTGATAAGTGCAGCCTACTCATTTCTAAAAATATTCTTAAAAAATTCTAAATAATATTTCTAATAATATGAATAATAACTGATAAGTGTAACTCATTTCTTTCTTAAATCAAATGAATTAGTTAAACGAATTGAAATTAATATACTGGAACTTTATATTATCATCACAAAATATTACTTCCGTCGTCTTAAAATGGTTGCTGGAGGAAACAATCCCCAACATTTTCCCTCTAAAATGCTGCAGCGAGATATATCGTAACTGGCGACTAGTCGTAAACTTGCGACAAAAAAAATTGTCGTAAAAAAAATCTCCTGGTGATGACCTCGCATATTTAATCAACCCTTGGTTGGTGAATGGACGTCACTCATTTTTTTCTCTCTCTCGCTTTTCTCTCTCTATCTCTTGTTCCTCCAAGGCTGATGATCCATTCATTTGTCCCGGTCACACTTCTCAATAAGTCACTTCAGGAAGCTGCGAAGGATTAATTTTTTTCAGTCACTTTTTTTTTTTTTTTAAAAAAAAAGAGTTTGGCCCGGGCCGTGTGGAAAATTTTTTGCGCGCGCAAAAAAAATTAGACGCAATATTCAGCACGTCTCGAACCTTATGGATATGAAAAAAGGTATGTGTGCAGTGTGCAAAAAAAAAAAATGTGCTTTCACTTTTTTTTTTTAGCAGGTGTCACCTCTCTTTTATTATTTTGCATATTTCAAGTGCGTTGCATGCAACAACTGGTGCGGGGGAAATAAAATTTGCTAATGGAAGGAAAAAAAAAAATCTGAGCATGATTCATGAGGCGCAATGCTTGATGATGAGCGAAACGGTTGGGGGGGAATACCGTACGCTTCCTCACCGGAATTACGTGTATTGCTTGACATGTACACACTGCCTCTTTGTAACTGTCCGCAACAACAACACAGCTCAGCTTCCGTATAATGCGGTTCGTCAAGCACTCACCGTGCTTCCACCTAGATGTACAGTTGTAGCACGGGGAGAATGTAGGCCTAATAAAATTTACATTAGTAATTATTTTAAACCATTTCCAACCGTCAGTAATTGATAAGTAATGTTAACGCCATTAATATCAATATGCTTATTTGTTTCATTTATTGATATTAATACTTTATTAGTGCTTAACAAGTGTACCACGTAGGTAATTAATAACATATAAATCATAATTAATATGCCTCCACCGTAGTACAATAATTACTAGTTTAACTTTATTAAATTTTGTTGGATCACCCTGTGCTACAAGTTGTAGCACAGGGTGATCCAACGAAATTTAATAAATTTAAACTATAGTTACATTTTTAACCCTTTCATTAAACATGCATTACCAGTAATCAATACTTCGTCAATACTATTGATGTCATTAATAATTATGCTTAGTATTAATTACTTTTCAGTTTTCAGTATTTTTTTTATTTTTTAGCAAAACCAGCATTGTTAATATGTCAAAATGTCACTTTTCAGGAGACGCATGATTAGTTATTTGTTTATCGTTATTTGTGTTAACTAATTGCGTGATAAATTAATGTAATTATTACAATATTTATTATTGTTATCTGTACGGCTGATTATTTTTGATGAATTAACATCTATTTATTATTTCAGTTATTTGTGTAAATATTTTGATAAATTAATATCTGTGTTTATTGCTATTTGTGTTGATTATTTTTTTTGTTATAAATGTCTCTGTTAATGCCTAATGGATACTGTATAATTATAATTTATAGCAGAAATAATTAGCAACACAATAATGAATAAACAGTAATTAATACAATAAGCAAAATTATAATTGCTTGATAATTAATGATAAACAATAATTAATAGAGAAATAATTATTGATTGATAATTAATACTTATTTGGTAATTAAATCATTAATTGCTGATTAATAATTTAAAAATGAAATGAAAAGGCACAGTCGCTTGAAGCATGTTTCTGCGGCTGACTCTTGTCCTTATACCATTG
Source organism: Catajapyx aquilonaris (assembly GCA_000934665.2). Lineage (NCBI taxonomy): Eukaryota > Metazoa > Arthropoda > Diplura > Dicellurata > Japygidae > Catajapyx > Catajapyx aquilonaris. The sequence continues at coordinate 36,058 of KZ538063.1, read as the reverse complement.
AGACACTCTTGATGACCGCCTGGTCCACTTTCTCAGGCTGCGGGTCTTGCTGGCAGGAGAGCAGAAGCAGTGGGCCAACCAGGTCGTGGCGATGGAGAAGGAAGCAGAGGAGGAGGCCAAGGTGGAGCTCATGCGGGTGGCAAAGCAGCTGGAGCTCCAGTCAAACGACGACCGTCGCAAGTTTGTCAAGGAAAAGCGGGACCAGCAGCTACTGTGAGTCTCACACATGCTCATCTCATATCCGACATAGTGTGTAACGTTGCAATTACCTCAGGCGTGACAGCCAGGAGATCCGGGAGGACCTGTCCAAGCGGCAGGTCCGGAAGGTGGCGGTGGACAGGCAGTTCCAGGTGTCCCTGAAGAGCCAGCAGCGCCAGGAGGAGCAGGCCATGGAGCGGATGTGGGGGGAGCTGTGGGTCGGAGAGGCCAAGACCAGGCTGGAGTACACCGCAGCCGAGGAGGAGGAGAAGCGGAGGACAAGGTACCAGGCAAGACATGTCATACAGGAGCAGATAAGGGAGAGGGAGCAGGAGCAGGCCGAGGAGAAGGCCAAGAAGTAAGCAGAGTTTACATTCATCGCTTAAACCTTGGCTTAACACGAGTCATCTCATCAGGTTGGCCAGGGAGAAAGAGGAGCTGGCGAACATCAAGGCTACGCTGGAGAGGGAACAGGAGGAGGAGCGGCAGAGGAGGCAGAGGGCCAAGGAGGAAACGGCACAGATGATGACGCAGCAGCGGGAGGCTGAGCAGCAGCGAAAGAAGAAGCTCGGGGATGAAGAGAAAGGTGCAGAAGCCGCCTTCATGAAGCAGACTCTGGCCGAGATGCAGGCGGAGGCCAGCAAGGTTAGTCTGCTAACGAGGCAGCAAATAACAAAGAGTGCGCTGACGCTCCGAAATGTTTGCAGGTGAAGTCTCGCAAGGAGCAGGACCGCAGGGAGATGCAGCAGTACATGGACTACCTGGAGAGGAACCGGAAGGCAGAGGCGAACGTGGACGCACAGGTGGACGAGGCCGTGGAGCAGGAGGCGGAGAGGGCCAGGGAGAGGGCCAGGCAGGTCGTGTGCGCTCGGAAGGCATACTCCAACAGGCTCCTGCAGGTACCACACTCGATTGCAACATGGGACACCCTGCGACTATCCGTGCGATCTCTCTTTCAGGAAACACTGACGGCGCGGAACTACCAGATGGCGGAGAAGAACAGGGCTAGGGACATCCACGGCTGCGAGAAGATGCAGGAGGAGGCGTTCTACCGGAACGAAACGGAAAAGCTGAGGATGAAGCAGGAGATGGAGGAGATGGAGAGGAAGGGGGATCAGCTGAAGTACAGGGGCACCCTCGAGTTGCAGGTTAGCCTCAGGAATATTGCTTTTTCACGCTGCGGAAAACTGTTAACGTGTAACGTTGCTTTCAGATGCAAGAGAAGGAGGATTACAAGGAGCGGTTGAAGGCGAAGGAGGCGGAGGCGGAGGAAAAGCACAGGCTGGACGAGAAGGAGAAGATGGATTGCGTCAAGAGACTCCTGGGAATACCGGACATTTGCATGGGGTCGAACAGGAGGGCCGCAGCCTCCAGGTTTCCCAACAAGTAGACGAAGCAACATTGCAGGGTGTTCAGCAATGCAAAACACTTTGTACAAGTTTTAGGCAATATCTGGATTTTCGACCACTTCGCATTTTTTTTTTTTGTTTGAGTAAATTTTATACACTCAATTTGTACAGGACAAGATTCAACATGACTATTCAACAGCCGCTAATTTAATTCCATATTATTTGTCTGTGTAAAATGAAAATATAATGTACGGAAAAGGAGAGAACGATCTGACGTCATCGTTTCTGCCATCAATGGGAGGCTAATACCTGACGATCCATGGGCGGCTGCGGCAGTCCATCATTTCTGCGATGAAATGGTAGAAAATTGGATGTTACCAAAGCGGCCATTAGTCGTGGCGATGAAAGAGCGCATCTAACCATGGTTGCTAGAGATGCAAAGGCCTTCTATCGGGACGAAACGGACACGCTGTATATGAAGCTGGAAGTACTAGCAGCTGAAGCATCCTCGGGTTGCCTTGTGGTTGCTGCGGAAAACTGTGGGTTAACATGTAACACTGCTTCAGATGCAAGTACAAGATGCGGTTCAGTTTGAGTAAATTTTATACACTCAATTTGTACAGGACAAGATTCAACATGACTATTCAACAGTGGTTATCAATCTTTTTTTTTCACGGACTGTAAAGAGTGGATCCGTTGCACTTAAAAGGTCGGTAACCATTGGTCTACGCAGCCTACGTCTCGTCACTAAAAACACTCTTCCTCCGAGTAAACCCACAATATTCATGACAGGTTTTTTAAAACCAGGCTGTTCATTAGGCGTAAAATGTGTGACGAGGCGATGCCATTAATTGGTACATCATTGCAGGAAACGGAGGCTGACTGTCGTGGCTTTTCAGTTGACGAACTTCTCGCCCTTTGCGATGCTCGATTTCAGTTCGGGGATGGCCTTCGCCAGGAGATCCTTCTCAAAGCTGTTCAGTTTGCCCAGGCCCAGGTTCTTCTCGATTCCTTGTGGCTGGAAATTAGTAGCACAATTAAAAATCTGCTGTACAATCAGACGATCGTGTTACTCACCCCGAGTATGAGAGGTGTTGCGAAGTATTTGACCTCCGTGACGTCAGACGCAACATACGCACATTCGACGACACCCTGCTCTCCCTGCATGGCCTTGATGAGCGACAGAGCGAACCTGGCGCCAGCGAACGCCATGGAAAGAGTAGCCGAGCCCTTGCCCGCCTTTGCCTTCACCACCTCCGTGCCTGCGTCCTGAATCCTCTCGGTCAGCGCCTTCAGCTGGTCCGCGGGGAATTCAACCTGGCGAAATAGCGATTGTCAGAAGTCCCATCCGACACAAGTAAGCAAATACTGACCTGTGGCTTGCATTGGCTGATGAGTGGCATGATGGTGATACCGGCATGGCCTCCAATAACAGGGACCTTGACATCCTTCGGGTCGAGTCCCTTTGCCTCAGCAATGAAAGTGTTGGCCCTCACCACGTCCAGCGTCGTCACACCAAAGATGCGCTTGGGGTCGTACACGCCTGCCTTCTTGAATATCTCGGTCGCAATCGGCACGGTGCTGTTCACCTGAAGGGGAATAACAACAGGATTAAATAAGTTGATTCTGTAATTGTTACATCGGAGATAACTTCGCACGCAAAATTACACGTTGCTGATCAAATTTGCACATTTCCGAATGTAGCTGAACTGCAGCAACATATGATGTTTCCTAGTGGACTTGGCCATTTTTTTTTTAAATCACAGACTCCTCACTTTCCCAAATTTCGAACCCATTTTAGTTCTTCAGACGAGCTTTTCATTAACGAACTCACTGGATTGGAGATGATGCAGATCATGGCCTTTGGGCAGACCTCCGCGCAGGCCTTGGCCAAGTCCCTGACGATGCCCGCATTGGTGGCGAAGAGGTCGTCTCGGGTCATCCCCGGTTTGCGTGGGACTCCCGCAGGGATGACCACCACCTCCATCCCCTTCAGGCTGTCGTTAAGCTGGCTGGGACCCTCGTAGCCCTTGACCTAAGAGCGTACGACATGTAACACTGTCCACTATTTTTTAAAAAGCGGTTGTGTATTACCTGCGCCCGAGTCTCAATGTGCGAGAGGTCCGCCGCAACTCCAGGTGTGTTGACAATGTCGTAGAGGGACAGCTTGCTCACCATAGGGGACAGCTTCATCAGGAGGGACAGGGGCTGGCCGATCCCGCCCGCCGCACCCATCACCGCCACATTCACATTCCTCTGCAATGATAATGCGGCGGAACATCTAATTCCATAGCGTGCATGTCGCAACTAGGGCTTTATCAGCTTGCGGGCTTGGCCGGTTTATTAAGTGGCAATCAGAACGGTTAATATGCCAGGGAGGGGGGTCAAGGACGTCCCCTTTACGCAACCCTTGTTCTGCTGCCAAAAAAAGGAACATATTTTAGGACCCCCCTCATTTATACCTGTGCTGATGTGGAAAAGTTCTTCTTCGAGGCGGCCACCGCCTGAACCCTGAGTGCTGCCCTGCTCAGCATGGTGTCTTATTCTGCTCCTGGTCGAGAGAGAGAGAGAGATCCTGAGGGAGACGAAGCGGAGGAGAAGACCGAAAGGAAAAGGAAGAGGAAGAGAGAGACCTCGGGGAACAAGAAGAAGCCGAAGACGAGCCGAGATGACACGAACGTGGAATGAAAAGTGCGCATGCGCTTACGAGCAGCCATATTGGATCCAGGCAGCCATGTTGGGTCCCATCGGGCATCTTGGACAGGGATGCCAACAGAGCATTGGTGCCAACTGAAGCACGGTTGCCAACGTGGGCATCGTCGTGAGCTGAACAAGGTTGCCAACTGGACAGAGAGCTACGTTCTGTTGGCAACCGTGCTCTGCCATCGGAACAAGATGCCAACTGAAACACGGTTGCCAACAGGGCATGGTTGCTATCGGAACAGGATGCCAACTTGAAACACGGTTGCCAACAGGGCATGATTGCTATCGGAACAGGATGCCAACTGAAACACGGTTGCCAACATCGGAACAGGATGCCAACATGACACTGTTACCAACTGGACATGGTCGCCAACAGCAGGCGGGCGTTTTCAAACAAAAACCAGAGCAATGCTGCACTTGCAATTAAATTAATGAGAGCGCAATGCTAAAATGTTTTTATTTTTATTTTTATTATTCCTTGGGATGGAACCGTGTCTGGTGGGTTAAAATGTTTACATGTTCTTCACTCCTGTTGTAATTAGAATCAACCGCAACATGCAGCGCAGCACGCTGTGCATGAAAACGCAACGAAATGTGTCACCGTACAGTTTATATGTCCATGGGGAAAGAATCAATGAATAACAGGGACGGAAATTTTTGTAGCCTATCTCCCCCGCTGATGTGGGCTCTTTGTCGTTGGCCAATCTCGCTGGCGAGAGGTTACTATACTGTACAACCTGGGCTATAAATATGTCGTGCGACTTTTGGGCGGTATTGACAAACTCCATGGCGGTAATTGCAGGGTCGTTACCGGCAGACTTGCAGCAGGGGATTGTGGCACTTGATCTCGTCGTACACTGAGGGCATCCTCAGCTGCTGGCAGCCCCGGATGTCCAGCAGACGCAGTTGGGGCAGATTCTGAACCATGTACACTAGACCGTCGGCGCTGAACTTGAGGCAATTGTTCAGGAAGAGGCGGGTCAGTCGAGGGCAGTTCCAGCTGATGGAGGCCAGGTGGGTGTCCAGCAGCTCGGTGGTTGACGAGAGGTTGAGGGTCTCCAGAGAGCTGACCACTATGGCCGAGGTCAGGAATACGAAGAGGCCATCCGGGGTGATGGAGTCAGCTCGGGGCATGGAGAGCAGGCGGAGGTTCTGCAGGCTGCCCAGCCCATCCATGAGGCAGGCGTCGGTCAGGTGAGTCGGCGACGACACATGGAGTTCGCTCAGGTTCGTTAACTTCGCAAACTGGGCGTATGACTCCGGGTTCTTCAGCCGGCATATGGACAATTTGTTGATGTAAGAACCAGCGTTGGACACAATCACCTCAAACTCTGGGTCTGAAGCTTCCCAACCCTGTGAGTCTAGGTGCACCTCGCTCAGTTGACCCCAAGCACGGGGCAGGGACATGTTCAGCGGGGCCATACCAGCGTTGTCAACGATCCGCAGACGCCGAAGCTGCCCACATTCAGAGAGGGTGTCAAGCAGATGGATGCTATCAGCCGGGAAGGTGCAAAACCGGATGTCAAAGTCCCGCAGCCTCTGACACTTCTGCAGGAGACGGGTGATCACTCCATGTTTATTGAAGGTCACCCAGCTCAGCCGGAGTGACTCCAAGTTCGGAGCAGTCTCGCTGACCTCATCCAGGATCAGTTCCACACCCTCGCTCCAGTCGGTCAAAGACAGGGCCTTCATCATTGTGGTTCTGGACACGACCTGGACTGCCTTCTCGACCGTCATGTCCTCACCGTTCAGCTCCACATTCTGCCACAACTCCGGATCCAAGACGACATCGAACCACTCCTGGCACACAAGCGAGGCCATGGGAAAGCTCGTCCTGGGCACAAACGACATCATCCACACTTTCATCTCCCAGGGAAGATCGAAAAATGTCTGCAAACGCAACATCTTAATTAATACCAGCGGTTTAATTGTCATCAAGAGCAATGAGTGTACCTTCGAGCTGTCATTCTCCGCTGTCCTGGGTTGTTCCTTCACAGCCAAAGCCATTTTCTTCACAGGGATCTGATCAACAACCTGTAACAATTGATTTAAAAATTGAAGTAATTTCAACACAGCATACAGTTCGCACAATTCTCCACCTCCAATATCAGCGCATACTACTGACCGGCAAATATCACCTGATTATACTCGGTCCGCAGCAGACTTCAATTCTTCAGGGCATAAAATAAAGAACAATGTGCTGCTAGGACCTGGCTAGGACATGAGCAGATAAAATGTGTCTAATTATTTTGCATTGTTCTACGCTGTTGCCAAGCGACCTTGTTCATTGTAGGATCAGCCGTACACAAAAATACGTGGACAGTGTGAACATAACCTATTGCTTTTAATTAACTTCGTTTATGTATATTACATATTTTATTTAATTATATATATTTATTTATGCAGGGTGTTCCAAATGCGTAGCTAGATTTCACATAATTCCTATATAATATCGGGCGATATCAGTTTAAATTAAAACGACCCACGTGGACCATCACCCTGTATAAATATAATATAATATAATTACATTATTTGTATACATCCTGCATATTTTAAATGCCTTTATTAATTTTTAAAAATAATTCCCTTTTTCTTCCAACCTTGGTGGGATGGGAGATGTTCCATGTGCACAATCCTCTTGGATCCCTCACTTCATCCAGCTGCTGTTGTGTCGATGAGCTGGCCATTATTCCGAGATAAGATGGACAGGCAGGGCTTTTAGATCCAGCGAAAATAACTCCAGATTTTCATCTCCGTTCGAACGAAATAATTTGACTGGAGAAGGCGACGCCATTTGCAATTTTTTCCCAAAAGTTTGTCAAGTCGCCGGTAGATGGCAGCGGAGTCTCTGGAGAGAGAAAAAATGCAGTTGGAAGGTGGCGCCGAATGGAGGGAGTTTCTGGAACTACTTGGCAGTTTTTTTTCTTCAACAACAGCCGAGTGCGCACCCTAGTTCGCGCAGCTTATTTGTTTTGCATGCCAAATGTGACAAAATAATGGGTTCCATGTCAAAAAAATGGCATAATCACTGTGAAATCAACTTTTTTCCATGCTGTTTTCACCTGGTGGACATATACAATATAAAATTGTTGCCCACATTAGTACCCAGGCAACCCCAACATAAACATGGTATTACCCCAGTCCTTCTAGGGGGTCAGTTCATTGCAAAATTTTGTCTGGGTATGTTCCAAACATTGAAGACGGGCTTTGCCGTGAACAGCTAATAAGCATCAATTGTGCGAGTAGCGCGGAATTGAAAGGTACATATATAACCACAGGTACTGCATAATTCAATTATTATATTATTTACAAAACAAAAAATTAATATCAATTTCTCATCATTAGAACAGTAAAAAAAATAATTGCAATTTTTTTGGTGTTTGGTTGACAATAAGTTGCTAAGCGTGTCAATCAACTCAATGTCAACAAAATGTATGAAAATTCAGTTGGCACCAAACCAAACAAATTAGCACGACAATAAGTAACACAATAAGTAATTGTAATTATTCAACAATTATTCAACAATAAGTAAATACCAAGGTAATACAAGTAACTTAATACAATTATTCAACAATAAGTGTAATACAAGTAACTTAATACAATTATTCAACAATAAGTGTAATACAAGTAATACAATTCTTCAACAATAAGTAATACAAGTAATACAATTATGCAACAATAAGTAATACAATTATGCAACAATAAGTAATACAATTATGCAACAATAAGTAATACAAGTAATACAACAATACAATATTACTTATTGTTGAATATAATTGTTGAATAATTACAATTACTTGTATTACTTATTGCATTACTTATTGTTGAATAATTGTTGAATAATTACAATTACTTGTATTACTTATTGTTGAATATAATTGTTGAATAATTACAATTACTTGTATTACTTATTGTTGAATATAATTGTTGAATAATTACAATTACTTGTATTACTTATTGTTGAATATAATTGTTGAATAATTGTACATTACTTGTATTACTTATAAGTAATACAAGTAATGTACAATTATTATTCAACAATTATTCAACAATAAGTAATACAAGTAATTGTAATTATTCAACAATTATATTCAACAATAAGTAATACAAGTAATTGTAATTATTCAACAATTATATTCAACAATAAGTAATATAACAAGTAATTGTAATTATTCAACAATTCTATTCAACAATAAGTAATATAACAGGTAATTGTAATTATTCGGGTGAAATAAAAATTCCACGGATGTTGATTAGTATTTGTTTGAAAAGTGGAGGTTGTGTGAATAAACATAATGCTAACTATACGTATTTGCACTGACTGAGTTGTAGAGTACGAAAATTTTGCAAGTAGAGTCATATGTTGCGCTTCATGGGTAATTATTGGTTGTCTTTCAGGCGCACAAGATGACATCGTGCGTTTTTGTACGTAGCAACACGCAGTTCATGGGATGGATGGTGGGAAGCAGATGTAAGGACACCAAAATATTCTGTTCCGACGGAGTCGTTGAGGGTTGCAAACTTCTCCTGGTCCATTGCTCGCCTTTCCTAAAGGACCTTCTGAGAGATGAAGACAAAGTTGATCGTGACGGTAAATTCGCGCTGTACATGATAGAATTCCAGAAGGATGTGGTGGAGAAGTTGATCGAGTTGTGCGAGTGCGGTGAGGTCACATGCGATAAGCGTTTGGCAGCTTCCTTCCTGGAGCTGCTGAGGAACGTGCAGTTTCCTGGTCTCCTTCACATGACATGCAATGAAGATGTGGTTGATGAGGAAGTAATGGTGACAGAGGAAGTTTGGTGCATTCAAAACAATCACACGGTTGGTCCGGTTAACGTGAGGAGGGATGCCGAAGATGATGGTTCCCAAACCCAGCCGCAACCGGCAGAAAGTGAACCTTCCTCAATTAGTGTTTCCGATGAGGCGCAGGATACAGATGGGGAAGGTCCCATCCCAGTTTCTCAGTCGTTGGGCGATCTGACTGGTGACAACAGTTGCACTTCTTCCTGCACAGCTATGGTCAGTGTGCATCGGGCACCATACAAGCGCATGATATGCGATAATAATATGTGTGCTCACTTTCGAAGGGTCAACTAACATGCTCCAGGCAGCCAGTGAATGACGAGGAAGCGATGGATGGTGGCAGTCGAAGGGATGAAGCCTGTCCAGCGGATGTTGACGCTGCTGATGGTGGTGATGACAGCCCAGCTGCTTCTGCGGAGGTAGCTTGTGATTATATGATCTATCCGAGACAATCAATATTGATAAAATTTATACACTTGGTCCAAACCAATATTTCCTACTTGATCTGGGACTGCCGAAAGTGTCAGTAATTTATCCTCACCTTGTAGGACCCAGGCATGTATGATGGTAACACGGCTTCGGAGGTCAGCGACAAAGTGGAACAGACCCCTCGCCCGCACCCTCCTATAATCTGCATTCCGTCCGGGTACTACGCAGGCAGCATATTGAGCGAAGTTAGTGGTTGGAGACCAGTGACTCCCAGCACTGCAACACCAGGAACAGCTGCTGGCAATGGGCAACAATTAGCAATGGAGTCAAGTAGTCAAGTGGCTCAGTCTGACATGCAAGGTTCCGATGGGAATGCAGGTCAGGAAGGGCTCTTAGGACAAGGGGCCGGGAGACAGTCTGAAAACAGATACCCGTGTGACATGTGCAAAAAGACCTGCTCGAAATTGCATAGCCTAAGGATTCACAAAAATATGATGCACAGTGACGTGAGGCGCTACACGTGCACCAAATGCGATAGGGCATTCACGCATGCCCTCCTGTTGCGAAACCATATGGTGACGCATGAGAGTCGCATATACGTTTGCAAAAGATGTGGGCGGCGATATCGCACTGCGACAAATTATCGTGTGCACAAGGAGGTTGTTCACCAAGATGACGGCGTCGATTCACACAATAGTGACAGCACACAGTCAGCTTAAGGCTGGAATCCGAGGAGAAACTATAGACGGCTACAGACTTACCGAGCCAAACCGAGGCAAGATGTTTCATGTTTGTTTGTTTGGAAATCAGTGTACGTGACCAATAAAACACTTTGTTTTCATCATGTCATTTGCTTATACTGGAGGCTACTGTTTCTCTTGCAGTCGTTGCTCCTTTCAAAACAGTGTCGGCCAATGGGGCGTGACATTTTGCCAATATTATTTGCGGCCTGGGAATTTGGTAAATAAACTACCCCAGGTAGTCAGGTGACCTCACTCGGGGCAACCCCAAATAAACAAACGGCTTAAGGTCATCAGTTCTAGTGTTCCAGACCTATGTTGACCGCCTCCAGTGACCTTTGATCTAGTACTGCCCACATCAAATGGCTACTGGACCCAACGGAAAGAGCCTGTGATCAGCTTTTCCCGGATTAAAACTCTAGATCTCATCCGTTCGAAGGCGATAAAAGGTATTTATCAGATCAACAATCTGTGTTGGCAATGCCAATGTGACCTGTTATGGAAATAATTGGCGTCTTTCAGAGCCAGAAGATGACGACCTGCGTTTTCCTACGAGACAACAGGCAATTCGTGAACTGGGTGAAAGAGAACCGTCGCATCCCCATCATTCAGGACGCCAAGATAGTTTGCTCTGACGGCGTAGTCACGACTAGCAGACTGGTTCTGATCCGTTGCTCCCCGTTCATAAAGAGCCTTCTGGGAGACGACAGGTGCTTAGATCATGATGGGACAGTCACCATCCGCATGAGCCAATTCCCTAAGGATGCGATCGTGAAGCTGATCGAGTTGTTTGAGGTCGGAGAGGTCACCTGCAATCAGCGTTCGGAAAACACATTAAAAGAGCTGCTAAGAACTGTGCAGTTTCCGGATACGCTTCACCAGACGCCTTATGGAAATGGGGATGACGATGAAGTCACCATGGAAGGCGGCGTTTGGGTCTTTGGACACAACCGCAGCGGGGATGGGGTTACCAGAGGTGCAAAATCAGACCGTCCTCCTCTAGTTAATGCGACGAGGGATCTCCAAGGGGATGTCGTGGATGGAGGCAGCAGATGGATCGAAGCTGCCCAAGAGGATTTTGACGGTGACGTCACAGTTGATAGCCGGACGATCTCAGCTGCTTCTGTGGAGGTAAAAACAGATTTTAGCTAGTGTACAATCTGATTACACATACACACACATAATATAGGGTTCATAATAAGCCAAGTAACTCTCTTGACTTCATAGGGCATGGACAGTGAAGACAGTTGCTTGGCTTCGGAGGACAGCTGCGGCATTATGGATGACCATATGTCGCCTGACTATCACATCTACGTAGCCAGAGTGTCCAGTGAAGCAGGACGTAGTTGCTGGAGGCCAACTACTCGCAGCCGCTCTGCAGGAAATATTCAGAGGTCACAAACAAAGGGATTGGGTCAAACAGCACAGAGGAATGAGGGTCCGGAGTTTCTCTCAGCCAAGAGGGGCTCATACCAGTGCGACATGTGCAGCAAAGTTTATGCGCATAGAAAGAGTCTGGAAGGGCATGAACTAAAGGTGCATGGCGTGGGTCGGAAAAGGACATCTGCCAATCGGCTGAAGAGGCGAACCCTTACAAAAATTTTGAACTCACACCGCCGTAATTGCAATCGAGCACATTGCTCTCTAAAAACCCGGTGCGGATAAGGGGGTACAATCGAGGGAAATATTTTTTTCAGCACATACGCAACAGTCGGTCATTATTGTTTCGCCGTGGTTTTCATGTTTGTTTAGAAGGATTCGTTAACATTACAGGGTGTGTCTGACACTGCAAAATTCAATTGACACCACACAGGTCACGCATGAGTAATTAACCCAAGTTGCGTGTACATGATCAATAAAATGCCTTGTTTTCATCGGTTGTTATTTACTTAATTTAAACAGGGCCTGGCTTGAATGTTACCAAAGCAAACACTGTTTCATTCGCTTGCCCAGGCAACTCCACAACAACAGGGCATTTATAAACAAGTAAGCCCCGGCTCATTTCCAGTTCAACTTTCAAGTAATTCAGACGTATATTTTTTATGACCTCCTCCAGTGCACCTCAACGTTTGACCTCTCCCAGAAGATGACGGCCTGCATCTTTATACGAGACGATAGCCAACTTGTGGATTGGGTAGTTGCAGATCGACATGCATCTCCCATTCTTGACACCAAGATATGCTGCTCGGACGGAGTGGTCATGACTAGCAAACTGGTTCTGATCCGTTGCTCCCCGTTCATAAAGAGCCTTCTCGGAAAGGACAGTGGTATAGACCGTTTCGATGGGACAGTCACCATCTGCATGACCCAATTCCCTAAAGATGCGGTATTGAAGCTGATCGAGTTGTTTGAGTGCGGAGAAATCACATGCGATATGCGTTTGGAAGGCACCTTAAAAGAGCTGCTAAGATCCATGCAGTTTCCTGATCCCCTTCACCAGACACCCCATGGAAGCGATGAGGATGACGACGTGACCATGACGGGAGCCGTTTGGGTCATTCTGAACAACCGCAGCAGGGATGCTCCGGTTCATGTGACGAGAGATGCCCCCTGGACCCAGCAGCAGGCAGCTGACCATGTTGCGAGCAACAATGGCACTGCAAGTTCTGATCTGATGACTGCAACGCCTAATGGCGATGGCATCTCGGAGGCACCTGTGGACATGGAAATGATGGATGCGGAGGCTTCACGGAATGAACCTGGACCATACGAGGACATATCGGACTATGAGGAGGACGCCCCTGCCATGAATCATCCCGATGGGGGTGGCATCTCTTCCTGTCCAGCCACGGTCAGTATGCGCTTCAAAAATTTCGAAATTTCTGTAGTTAAATATTTTTAAAAAAGGTTTTTCAAGTCACGAAAAGTTGTCAGTAATTTTCCACTTACTTTATAGGACATGTTCCGCCAGGTTGATTCCCCAGCTTACAGCGGGGAAGTGCATTCACCTCGTGTAGAGGATGAAGACCCGACTTGGGAGGACGTCAGCAGCACGGAGGAGGCCTCTCACCAGCGCACTGCATTATCACGTGCCTGTAGAGCATTCGGTGAAGCTGGGCCCAGTGGTTGGACACCAACTATTCATCGCAGGTCTGAAACCCCAGGAACGGCTGCAGGGAACGTTCAAAGGTCTCAAAGGAACTGATCCTCGGCTAGGACACAGAGAAAGGCAGAGGAAAGTGGAGAGCAGCATTTTCATGTTTGAACAAACTGTCCAATTACATTGTTGTGCTTCATGACTGGCGTCGTAAGAAGCAATTGAGTGGACCACTTAGCTCAATCAGTTTCCGCATAACGAGGCAGCCAGGCGTGATTTTTTTTTTTTTAATGGTTTGTTTACAAATCCGCTGTCCAGAATGTACAAAGGATGTTTTCAATGGCGTGCATCTGACACGTGCTGCAAAATTCAATTCACATCCTATCCATATCCGTATGAGTAATTAAAGTACTGTTGAGCTTTCCGGTGATGTATATGCTGAACAAGAACGTTGGTTTCAATAGGTCCCAGAAGAATATTTACTGGATTTGTTCTGGGGCATTTTACTCTTCACTACGGTTACAGATGTATATTGTATGCACTTTCCACACAGTATGATGTCATTGTCACGATCCGCGTGCGAACACTTCTTGTTGTAAGTACAGGCTGGGCACTGGACACTTTTAAGTTGGTGACTCTGAGTCTCCGCCACTTTCATCTCCGGATGTCTGATCTGAATTCTTGTCCTCTTCATTCCGATACGATACTATCTTGTGGCGAGTGTCGTGAAGGCGTTCCTTATCAGTTGCGTAGGAATCCGACTTCTTCGCATGGATTCTCATCCAGTGCCTGTTAAAATGGTCCTTCCTATCAGTTCCGTAATGACACATCTTGCATTGAAACTTCTTCCCCTCTGATCCACTCAGGGACTTGTCCTCGGGCCTGATATAATTGACCTCTGAATTCTGCATGTGGTTTGGCTTCTTTCCATGGATGCTCATGCTGTGTCGATCATAATGGTATTTCCTATCAGTCGCGTAGGGACACATGCTGCATTTGAACCTTGTCCTCCGCAGCATATTCAGCAAACTTGATTCTTTGCTAGTCTGCGAATTCTGCGTCTGATTTGATGTCTTTTCGTGGACACGTCCCCAGTGTCGGATTAAATGGGACTTCTGGTTAGTCTTGTACGTACACAACCTGCACCAAAACTTCTTTCTATTCAGTGGCCTCCCGTTAGCCATACACCTATTTCCATCGGAAGTCACTGGTTCCTTTAATGTTCTCATCATCTTCGGCTGGGTTGTGTCCCAGACTGATTCAGCAGGCTGCGCACTGTTGTTACTAGATGACCGGTTACACTGCTGACCCGACAGAAATTCCACATCCTCCTGAAGTAATACGTACTCATTAGTGAACGGCATTGGTCTTAAACTAGTGGTAATGCATGACAGATTTTGCCTCTGTGAAAGATCAAGGTGCAAAAATGTTAAAATCAAACTACACACCTCACTCTCAAAGGTGGCTCTTGAAACCGCTTCAGGGAGAAACACGATTTCATGAGTCACGGAGTTCCTTCGGGGCATCTGGTCTTGAACTGAATCAAGTCCATCTTGCAAACCTGCAGCATAACAATAGCAAAAAGTTTTCATCTTTGCAGGCGAAGGTCAGATTAAGTCATACCTTCATCTGAGCATCTCTCACGATCAGTAGGAGCCAAAAGCGCCGATGTCTCTCCGGAATTTTCTCCTGTATCCCCAGCAAATTTCTTCTGCGTCTCCTGTAAGAAAATAAAATATACCAGTATGATTAAAATTAATGTATTGAGTGAAGCGCACATTTTTTATTTACCTACAGTACGATTTGCCATGGTCACTCTGGGTAATTCAATTGATTTTCTCCATACAAATTGGTAAAAAAAATATGATCAGCGTAATATTAAAATCAAACTGAATTAAAATTAATGTGTAAGTGAAGTGCATTTTTCCTACTGTGATATGGTGGCACCTATTTAAGTTTTATTCTCAAATTCTCAATTTGAATTATTATTATTATTATTATTATTATTATTATTATTATTATGTTCTTATTATTCTTATTCAAATATTTTGTATTATTATTAAATATAATGAAATAAAATTAATTTTTTGTATTATTATAAAATAAAATAAAATAATTTTTGTATTACGTTTATTATAAAATAAAATAATTTTTGTATTACGTTTATTATAAAATAAAATAATTTTTGTATTACGTTTATTATAAAATAAAATAAAATAAAGTGCACAGTGTTATTATTATTCAAATAAATTGTACTATTATTATTCAAATAAATTGTATAAATTATTCGAAATAAATATTAAATAGTTATTCAAATAAATTATTGTATCAATTATTCGAAATAAATATTAAATAGTTATTCAAATAAATTATTGTATCAATTATTCGAAATAAATATTAAATAGTTATTCAAATAAATTATTGTATCAATTATTCGAAATAAATAATAAATAGTTATTCAAATAAATTGTATCAATTATTCGAAATAAATAATAAATAATAATTCAAAAATATTATTCAAAAATGTTTAAGGGATTATTATTCAAATTCTCAAAGATTTTTTCTCCAGTTGGAGATATGCCATTGTCACTTTGGGCAACTCACTGAATTTTTTCCGTTCATATTTTTAAGAAAATATTAAAGCCGCGTTTACATGTGAGCCATTTGACAAGCGAAGTCTCCGCCAAGCAAAGTAGCCAATATTATTTGAGGCAAAAGTAACAATTGATTTTCGCCTCAAACAATACTGGTTATTCAGCGATGTTACTCCGCTCGTCAAGTCGCTCACAGGCCTCGCTCACATGTAAAGGCAGCTTAATGCTTACAGAACTGGGCTGTCCTGATTCCAACAAAGGATCTTGCCCGTCAGTGAGTCGCTCTTCCCAGCCTGGTTTCACATCGGGAGCGCAATCGTCCCCATTGTTCCGCTCATCATCCTCCTCCAAATTCCAAGCATCTTCTACAGCCTCCAGTTTCACATAGCCCACACTTGCATCCTGGTCGTCGTCCTGTTGCGTATCGGCCGGATATCCGCCTGCAATGCACCGTATCATGACCGTGTATAAAAACAAGGAGGACTGCCAGCCCATACTTCTGATCCAGGTCTCCACCTTCCTCAGCATCCTCATCTCCATCGATTCCATCATGGCCTCAATGTCGGCCACGATCCTCCTCTCCATCAGGACCAGTCTGGACTGCAACTCCTCCTCCATGAAGCGCCTGTTGCCCACAACAGCTTCCATCAAAGTGTCCAAACTGACAGGCCCGTCCTGACTACCATTATGAGGCTCGTCCATTGCTCCTAACTCGGGTCTGGAGAGAAATACAAGCCGAAAAATCAAAGGGGAAACTAAGAAAGAAAATGTCACAAAGTTTTGGCGGCCATGTTGGCTTTCCGAGGGCCCGTTCCTATCGCCGCTTCGAACAAAACATGGAACAGTTCTAAATATAATAATTTGGAACAAATCCATTATTTTTTTTATAATAATTTTATTTACGGTTATTATTTTAAGTAAATTATGTAATGGTGGGTTTTACTAAATATATTAATAAAGTTATGCTGATATTTTTGGTGGCCGGTTCTGGTACAGCCACAGGAACATAGCCTATTTGAACTGGTTGGCGGCATTTCCAACGTTGCCAATTTTTTTCGGTGCAATATACATTTTATTGCATTTAATGGTAAGTACAGGAAAAACTTGGGGCACATGTATTACAGGCTGTCTGACATAATCAAGCAGAAACGTTCCTCTATGTGTACGTCGAAGTCGTTAGTATGTCATAGTACATACAAACTACTCTTGTTCAAGACCCGTCATAATTAGGATGCAAGCGATGTTGCAATGTCGGTAATTGTATCTGTTAACCACAATGTTTTGTTTTCCACCAAACACTCAGGTTTTTTTCACTGCTTCGTCAGTCATTTCCCAATTTCATGAAGCGACATCGGAATGACTGGTTGACGCCATCTGCGAGCTTTGTTGACACACATACTGTCTCTCAGGCAATTTATCGCATATCCCGGGAGTACCATTACTGGATTCCGATACCTGCAACATGACATTAAGGTTATATTCAACAACATATATGCATGATTTATTCTGAATAATTACCTTCGGCTCCTCGCTGGGAACTAATAATTCCTCAGGCTCTTGAGACTAATGATTGTTACTTTTTCTTCCTTTCGGCCTCTTGGAAGCTGCCAGTTTCTGCTGTTTTCTTCTTTGCGACAAACGCTGAATGAAAGTCGTCTACAAAAATAAGTCGTACGTGAGATTACATGTTCCAATTGTGCCCAATTGAAGTGTCTCTTACCCAAACCTTGGATCTTCTCGAATCCTTTGACTTGTTAATTTTTTGCTCCCAAGACATGTTGATGTAAGTCTCAGCCAAAGTTTTACCTAGTCTATGATACTCCCATCTCCGCTGTCCACAATTTTCCATCGTTATGAGGTCTGCAGTACTGAAAAAGAACGAGCTTGCAGAAATGACATGTACAGTATAAAAAATAGGGTATGGCTTACTCCAAGTAGATGATTATCTCATCTATAAGTTGAGAATTCAATCGCGCATGTTGCACAGATGCGAGTGGTGCACCCATCAACAGAGGCTGAACTGTTGTCGAAAAATGCGGAAGAGGAAAAGGCTGCACAGAAAAAAAAGGATGTGCTAATCCTGGAGTTTGCAAAATTTCTCAACGCAAGTACATACCGGTTTTGAACGTCTGCATCTCTCGTCTTGGGGATCTTCATCTGTAACTGCTCTGAAATTGTTGCTTTCATATTCTCTATGATCAACCACTATTATCGGCTGGTCTTCCTGGTAAGATGACTCCATCTCTCTCTCATCAGTGGAAGTGACGCTGCTTGTACCAGCTGCTCGGCCACATCCGTCTCGAGGCAACAGACGCCCGTCTGCAGAATTAATAATAAAAAAAAAACTAATGAGAACATCCTCCAACGGAACCGCAAATTTAGCCATACCTGCCCTGGAACCACAGACAATATTTTGTTCTGCATGACCCATGAGTGACAATGCCCTGGAATTTTCTCCAGCCCCTTCATCAAATCTGTGCGCAACCTACGATAAAAGTAAACAAATTTTTTTCAAAAGCTAGCAAAGAACCCTTTTTTTGCATGGGTATGAAATGGGTACGAAAACGGGTACGAATGGGTATAAAATTAATTGTTTGCCTGTCCATAGTATGAAATGGGTATTAAATGGTTGGACAAACAAACAAAATTTGCCTTTTAAATCTATGTAAGGCGAAGTTTGATCGTTTGTCCATTTTATATGATGCGCCCCCTAACTTACGTGATTCGCATCTGAATATCTACATTCTGAAGAGTCCTGCATAGCCTCTTCAGATCCCCAATCATCTTCTGCCTCCATTTTGAAGCTCATGTCCTCCTTGTTCTCCAGGGGATCTGATAGCGGGTCTGTCGAAGCTGCGACTGCAAACAACTAGCAATGTTAAAAAAATATTGCGCTTCACCCTAGGCAGGGAGCATGATATGAGGCGCAAACATTCGATTTCCGCGTTTCTCTGTTTGGGGGCGTTGCCAAGGCTGGCGGCCATTTTGAAGTGTGGGGAACGCCAACGAGGTATAAATAGGGTACAGGCAAAAATTTGGTCCGCCTGATGTAGTTGCCATGGCCCGCCAAAACCATCAAAGATGGCGGACCATAGTTTTTTGCCTGTACCCTATTTATACCTCGTTGGCGTTCCCCACACTTCAAGATGGCCGCCAGCCTTGGCAACGCCCCAAACAGAGAGACGCGGAAATCGAATGTTTGCGCCTCTTATGTATAGTATATGCTCCCTGCCCTAGGTATATACAATACGTGACATATTATACCCTCCTTCCTGATGCAATCCTCCAGCTTCATCAGCATCCTCGTCTCCATCTGTCTCATCATCATCTCGATTTTCTCTTCCAATTTATCCATCCGACACACTAGTTCCTCTTCCATGAAACGTCTGGTGGACAAAACCGCTTCCATCAACGCCTCCATATCCACACATTGGCCTCGGGCCATTTGAAACCCAATAAAACTGATCGGCCAAGTCAAAATAATGATCAGAAGAAATTATTTTAGAACAAATTTTCAGCCGCCATTTTGAATCGGGGCGTGTTTCGAACCGCTGTGGAATGGCAGCTTGTAAATGCTAAAATAATTACTGTTTAAACTAATTACGTACATGAATCTAATTAATAAATGGTACATAATTAATTTAAAATATAATAATTCATATATGCAGTAATATTATTCTGATGTGGTTATCAGTGAACAATTTTCAGCGATTGGAACGCGCCCGAGTTAAATTCAAGATGGCCGCCGATTGTTAACTCGTGTTTTTAGGCCCGTTAATTACTCCCGCTTTTCCAGTATTAATTAGCTCCTTAGCCTCAAAAAAAGGTTTGATTAGAGCTGCTGTAGTTATGGCTGGACCGCCTAAAGGACAGGCGCTCGACCTGACCAAACTGACACTCCATCAGCTCACTTTGTTCAAGCAGCAGTTGGAACAGGTTTGGGTTCTATTGAAGTTTACATTTAGATCATATTTTTAATTGCACCTTTTTTTTAAATTATTCGCAGGAGCTCAGCTTCTTTCAGGACTCGTTGGGCACTCTGAAGCATGCGCAGATGAAGTATCAGGAGTCGGGCGATTGCGTCGAGTCGTTCACGCCCGAGAGCGAGGGGAAGGAAATGATCGTGCCGCTCGGTGGAGCTGTATCCTTTTTTAAAAAAAAGTAGTTGCGGTTATTCATTTTTTTTGTGAGGGACCTTAATTTGTAATCAGATTTATGTTCCTGGCGTTATCTCAAAGGCAGATACGGTCACGGTGAGCATCGGGACCGGATACTACGTGGAAATGGTATGGACGTAACTATATCGATTGCAGATTGTTGCTAATTTTGTTGCTTTACAGAACATTGAGGATGCTAAGGCGTACTTCAAGAGGAAAGTGAAGTACGTGACGGAGCAAATGGAGAAGGTTCAGATCATCGGTATTGAGAAGAGCAGGATTCGGGATGGTTAGTACTTCTATCAGTTGCTTAGTGTACATCTTCTCTGACGTTGCGCCCTTTTCTTGCAGCCGTCGCTGAAATAATGGAAATGAAGATCCAGGCACACTTGGCTGCAAAGATGCACGGAGTTAGTCCCAAGGCATAAATATTCGCTTCTTGGAAAATGTGGCGCTAACGTAACTCACCGCTTTTTGTATAATGTTGGTAATAAACGATGCCAGCCTCATCCTGCTAAACCGCATTATTAATGAGTATCGCAACAGTGCAGATGCATGCACCATGGGTTTCACTCGAAGTCCTACAGTTATTGTTATTAAGTTAATGAAGTTATCAAATAAGTCATTAAAAATAATTGAGGGCGTACTTATTAATTACTGCAGGATTAAGTGAATAAATTCATTTCGTTCATCGCACCTTTAAATAAATTTAATATACAGTATAATTGATATTAATAAATTTAATATACAGTATAATTGATATTAATAAAGTTAATATACAGTATAATTGATATTAATAAATTTAATATACAGTATAATTGATATTAATAAAGTTAATATACAGTATAATTGATATTAATAAATTTAATAATTTCATAAACTAAATTAATTTAATGATTTCATGAACTAAGTTAATTTAATGATTTCATGAACTGAGGTCCTCCTCAATATCCGCTGGCAACCCCATATCTGTTTGGGAAACACCGTGATGATGATGGTGATAAATGAAACTAATTAGGGGACACTCAAAGTTGCATTATTTTCTCGCAAATGTCATGAACATAGTTGACAAAATTTTATTTGGTACAATGGCACCAAGTGACCCTTTTGAATCCGGCTGTACACTGTGGCTTATGACTAATGTAATTAACACTTCACATCCTATGGTGGCAAGTCAAATGTATTTGAACACGACGTCCTTCCTGTCGTCGACCGTCTGAATCTCCAGCTTGACCGGACAGTGCAGCCAGTAGGACAGCATCTCCTCGCAGAACCCCGCCAGGAAGTACATCTTGCGTGACGATATGGCCCTCAGTACTATCCCGGACACCCGGATCAGATTGTGCTGCCTCTTTATGATCACCTCGGAGAGAAACATGCCGTGCCAAGTGCCCGTCATGAAGCGACGGATGAACACGTCTTCCACAGCCGTTTCAGCCTTGCGCAGTCCGCCCTCCAAATTACCTGCAATGAGCGACACAAAGCGTACCAGTAATATTTGAACATGTCAACACACTTAATGAGCATACACAAGTATCTTAAAATGTCTGTCCGTTTCATACTCATGCCAATAACTCGCATTACTTGCTTGCAATAAACTATCTACTACATAACTTATAATAGCTATTATAATGTAACGTTAACTATTACACATAAACATGATAGTGTAGCTAATTTTATGTAGCTATATGTATTTATTATAATTATGTAGCCATTATATTGTGTAACTACAACTGTTATACATAAATATTAGTGCATGTAACTTGTATATGTAGCTATTACATTGTGTAACTATTATACATAAATATTAGTGTATGTAGCTATTATAATTATGTAGCTTTTATATTGTGTAACTATTATACATAAATATTAGTGTATGCAGCTATTATAATTATGTAGCTATTATATTGTGTAACTATTATATTGTGTAACTATTATACATAAATATTAGTGTATGCAGCTATTATAATTATGTAGCTATTATACAGGGTGATCCAACTTTATGGCACCAGTATGCAGAGTTGGGGTCGTCTCTGGCTTCGTCTCGGGTGGTATTTCCAATAGACTAAACCACCCGGGGGAGTTCACAAAATGTACCCATGTCAGTCCGCGTACTACCCCATTATTATTATTATTATTATTATTATTATTATTATTATTATTATTATTATTATTACAAGTAATTCATACATGTGTTGAACGAGTTCCATGACTTCCTGTGTCCGATGTGGTGTGGAGGGTTGGCCATCTCGTAGGTCAGGGGCTTGTCGTGTCGTAGGGTCACCTTGTACCGGCCGGACTGGCACTTGTCCATGGCCGGACTCAGGCGGAAGGACCGACGGAGAAGCGAAAGGGGAGGACACTTCGGGACGAAGTCTCGAAGCAGCAAAGCAGAAGACGCCATCTTGAAAATGCGTGCGGGTGGGGGAGGGTGGCAGGGATGCCAACAAAAACATGTTCGATTGTCAAATAATTACGTGTTTCAAGTACAATTATTAGTACTTAAAAACAAGTGGATGTGGTGTAAACAAATAATAATTTTTTAAATAATGGGCCACAAACAATTAAACTTATTAGTGGGAAGAACAATTTACACGTTCCAGTGCATGTGGCACAATGCGCATGTCCTCTCGATGCTGATTGGATGAACAGGTCCTTTTTCTCTAATTGGCCCATCAAGTAGTTGCCGCCATAATTCAAAAATTGATGCAACAAGTGCAGTTGATTTATTACATATTATATTTAATGTCATTTACAAATTATGGTCATAGTTGTCACAAAAGAGTCGTAAAGCCTTTGTACTGATGAGCATAATTGACAGCTGTGTTTTGTGCTAGTTGGGAAGGAACTCAGTAGATGGCGCACGCTGCTTCTTTCCGAAATTATGTAGCGGCACGACATGACGGAAGCGTTTCAATTATGTCGGATAACGTGCGATAAGCATGACCGTTTCCCTCGGTTTCCCTTTATTTTTGCGATGGAGTGTAAGCAGTACCCGGTACTACCAATTTATCCCAGCACACCTTATTTTTGGGACAGTTGGACGAGTTGACACGCACCCTGTACCAATGATGCGTCGCATGACTCGACTTGCCATGAAAGTGACGTGCGACATCCCGTCTTTCCAATAATATCATGGAAAATCCACTGATCTCATCAAAACCCGGAAGTATTTTCCCTTCTTCATCGAGCGTGAGAATCTCGCAACACTCTCACAAAAAAAATGCTCAAGTTAAAAATTAGACACTAATGCTTTATAATATTTGATAAGGTCGTGGATTGTTCACCCCAGCAACCACATGGCACATGGGGCAGAATTTTGTTATGTAACGTGTCACACGGTCAAATGAAATCAAGGTTGACCTGCACTGTGAATGGGACCTGATAACAAACGGCGGGAATGACCTCCTCATGTGACACAGATTTATGAACGTGTGTGTCCAAGGTGTCACTAGTGACATTGAAGAGGGTTGCCCTCAATGCTGACCTTGTACTGATGGATTTTTTTCTTAATGGGAAAAAAAACTGGTTCAAGGTCATGGAGTTGCCATCATCATGCAAACATATTCACGTGCACTTCCTGCATCGCTTAGCTGCAAATTATCGGACACTTTACCGGCGCAAAGTGCGTGCAAAGAAATGTGCAAATGCGCAAAGGACATGCACAACGTGACGTAACATCCGCCAAAACCCATATAAACTTTTTTATACTTTTTTTTACCGAAGTCACATATATTGAGAATGTGATCCAAATTTTAACTCATTCAAACATTACCCACTCGCAGTGCAGTGTACCTAAATATATTTTTGCAAAAATCACAGCTATCTGCGCATAAAGTTTTTGAATTTATTGCGACATTTTTCAGATTGCAAGTTTTGATTTATTGCAAAAATAAACAACAATGTGTTTAACAACTAGCAAGAAACCTGTCCTAAAATGGGTATACGAAACGTGACTAACAAGCAAACTGACTATAACGAACTAATTCGTTTGTTTGTTTGTTCGTTTTAAAATGGGCATAAAATGGATATGAAGTGGACAAACAAGCAAACTAACTCATTGACTGACTATAACGAACGAACGAACGAACGAACGAACGAACTTCAAAGGACAGGAGCCATATACTCATCAAGGTCACTCGCAATCGACAAAGTCGATTGATGTCAAAATGACGTCGCCAATTCTCCTCCCCCTGCCCTGGTTGGCATTGGCAACGTCATTTTGACGTCA
The DNA here is from genome assembly GCA_000934665.2 of Catajapyx aquilonaris. Taxonomy (NCBI): domain Eukaryota; kingdom Metazoa; phylum Arthropoda; class Diplura; order Dicellurata; family Japygidae; genus Catajapyx; species Catajapyx aquilonaris. The sequence continues at coordinate 11,817 of KZ538063.1, read as the reverse complement.
CTCGACTTCGTCGATTGCGAGTGACCTTGATGAGTATATGGCTCCAGAGCATGTTCTTTATTGTTTGTTTGTTTTAATATCGGTACGGAATGAGTATAAAATGGACTAACTAATTAACTAACTAAACCAGCCAACTAACTTTGCCTTACGGAGTTTGTTTGTTTCTTCTAAAAATTGGTATAAATTTGGTATTAAATTGATAAGCAAATAATTAAACTTCGCCTTATGGAGTTTGTTTGGTGTTTGATTTAAAATGGGTACCAAATTGGTGTAATTATTATGGGCATAAAATGAACTAACTATACTACTATAGCTAACTACCTAGCTAACTAACTATAACTTTGCATTATTAGAAGTTTGTTCGTAAAATTCCTTTTTTCATTAGTTCATTTGTTTGTTTCGAAATGGGTATGAATTGGTATGAAATGGGTGTAAAATGGATGGACTAACTAACTAAACTAAACTAAACTAAGCTAAACTAGCCAGCTAAACTTAACTAACTAAATTAAACGAACTAACTACCTTTGCATTTTGAAGTTTGTTTGTTTGCTTATTCCTTTTAAAAAGGGGAATGAAATGGGTATTTTTTTAAAATGAACAAACGAACAAACTTTGTCTTTTATAATAGTATAAAATCTAGCTATAGATATCCTTGAGGTCCGAAGAAGTGTCAGAACCAACTGCACCATAGATTATTATTATTATACGTGCTCGTGTCATATTGTGAAAGGTCGGCGACAGAATTTTTACGACTTTTTGGTTACGTCATGAGCAGAGAGAGAGAGATAGAGAGAATCCCCTACTTTTTCGCGTGACTGTGACATGTCATTGTCGCATTGAAGGTGTGCAAGCAAACGTAGAGAAGCTCTCATTGTCCGGTGTATTCTAACCCGGCCGAGATACGAAGTGATTTATTGGCCATGCAATGTTGCAAAAGATGCGGGCGTTGTCCAGCCGGATGCTTGGAAAAATGCCCCCGGACTCACACATGACAAATAAACACCCTGCAATAAATAGTCATTGAGACATCATCACCCGAGTCATACAGTCAAGTCAGTCGGACCCATGGACGGTCGGATGCGACTGGTCGTGGTCGTCGCCATTGTCTCTCTGGTCATCTTGGAAATACTGGCAGACGCTTCTCTCGAAGGAGACACTTACCAAGCGGTGAGAGATCTCTATAAGAAATGCAGGGAGCATATACTACATAAAGAGGCGCAAACTTCTGTCGGCGCCTTTGATGTTCGCGTCTCTCTGTTTGGGGCCGTTGCCAAGGCTGGCGGCCATTTTGAAGTGTGGGCAACGCCAACGAGGGTACAGGCAAAAATAGGGTCCGCCATCTTTGATGGTTTTGGCGGCCATGGGTACTACACCGCAAGAACACGCGCGAATCAAAGATGGCGGACCATATTTTTGCCTGTACTCTATTTATATCTCGTTGGCATTCCCCCCACTTCAAAATGGCCGCCAGCCTTGGCAACGCCCCAAACAGAGAGACGCGGAAATCGAATGTTTGCGCCTCTTATGTAGTATATGATTCGTTAATTAATGTTTCAGAGCGCACGTGGTCCCCAGCAGAAGGGAAAGAACAAGAACGGGCAGAAGAAAGGTGGGAAGAAGCCTGCCAATAAGCCCAGAAGCAACAACAATCAGCAGCGGAAACCGGCTAGACAAACTGGGAAGAAGCAGAATGTGAAGCTGCTCAGAGCCAATCAGATCTACAATGGTAATTAAACAGTAGAGGAACATAAAGAGGTGTTGCAATAAAATATTCTTTTGTGTAGGACTTCAGCCTGGGAAGTACAGGATGCTCCAGAAGTCCATAGTGGTGCTGACCCATCGCGACAAGATGAACGCTCAGCGTAGCCAACCTAACAGGGCTCAACGGAGAGGTCAGCAGCCCAAAGGTCAACCCAGGAGAAGAGGTCAGCCTAGAGGAAAACCCAGGTCAGCTGTTGAAGGAATGTCTGAGAAACTGGCTGTGGCTCCAAGGGCATATTCGTTTTCAGCAGGGGTGAGTTCAAAGACGCGGCCATGACACTTTAGGGCAAACGATGCTAATTTTGTGGCTCATTTACAGCCCAGAGCTGGATGTCTCATAACTGTCAAGTGTCCGTGCGGTAGTATCCACTTCAGAAACGGAAACTGTATCCGACTCGCCAGTGGGTCAGTATACATCACGGTATATGTCTTCAGGAGAGCAATAGTAACAATGTCAATTATTACAGGCAATGCAGCGACACATTGTTCGTGCGACAGAAAACAATCAATCTGAATATAATGCCTAGCTATCAGTTCAACTGTCGGATATTCTGCGTCCGACAAGGTTTGTCAATAATTGCACTTGTTTGTTGTTTTTAAAGAAAAGTATTGGTTATGGCTCGAACTTGTTTATTATAGGACAAGCTGTGAATGTGGCTCCTGTGGATTGCAGTTTCGAGGAGGAGACGACGACTGTGCCACCAACCACCACCACAACCAAACCACCGACGACTGCCAAGCCAACAACCAAACCTCCGACGACCAAGCCCACGACCAAGCCTCCTACCACCACCACAAAGCCTCCAATCATCATTATTATCAACCCCTAAATTACATACAGTCAATAAACCAGTCGTTCCCACAATATTTTTTCCTAATATGCTTATTCTCTCCGTCGGATGTTTGTCCGACCTGACAGTACCACCATCTCTCACACGACCTGAGGGTGGCAGGAGTGTGCAAAGGGCGTTTGCGCCATCTATGATTGAAGAGTAGTACTGCGCAGTAAATCGCCGGGCCACAGGCAGGCCATTTCATTTAATGTTGTTTAATTTTTAATGTTGTTTTAATTTTTAATAAATTAATTTAATGTTGTTTTATTGTCACTGTCATACTGATTTTTGCCAAATTTTGGCACTATAGTTTTACAATAATAATCTGAGATCAAAATATTGAAGGAAAACGGCATGTTCAGCTGAGCAATGTATAATTATTTATATTAATACAGTCTGCAATTACAGTATTTCACCCTCATTATATTATGGGCATGCACACTGCGCGAGCAATGCTTCAGGTCTGCTACCTTATTCATTTCCTCGACTGTACACAGTTGATTACGCGGTTTACCAGTGGGATGTTTAATGAAATGAGATGAAAATAACAGAGACAAGTTTTCACGTTATCGTTTGCGGTTTCGTATCGGAATGAGGTGGAAATATTCTCTAGAATATCCACTTATTGCGCCTACGACGACCACTGGTGGGAGTGGGAGGGCATGTGCTGCATTCGTTCTTATGAGGCCAAGCATCCTTGATCATGTCAGAGGCCTTCTCTGCTATCATGATGGTAGGAGCGTTTGTGTTTCCGCTGACCACTGTTGGCATCACAGAGGCGTCGACCACCCTCAGGCCCTTGATCCCCTTGACCCTCAGCTGCGGGTCAACCACTGAGTCGGCGTCGTTCCCCATCTTGCAGGTGCCCACAGGGTGGTACAAGGTGATGGTCAGTTGGTGGAAGAGGCAAGACCAGTACTCGTCCTGATTAGGATCATTGTACTCCTCGCATCCAGGGTAAGGCTTGGACCAGAAGGTTGTGTTTATCTTCTTCATAGTCTCGGTTTGAGAGAGCTTCATCAGTATCTTGGCTCCGTCTGTCAGTGCCTTCAGGGAGGAGAAAGAGCTGTTAGACTACTGTAGAAAGTAGCAGTGATTAATACTGCAGCTGTTCTAAACCAGCACTGATTACTACTGCAGCTATTTGAAAGTACAGTGATTACTACTGCAGATATATGAAACTAGCAGTGATTACTACTGTAGATATTTGAAAGTAGAAGTGATAACTACTGCAGATATTTGAAAGTACAGTGATTACTACTGCAGATATATGAAAGTAGCAGTGATATTACTACTGCAGATATTTGAAAGTAGCAGTGATTACTACTGCAGTTGTTCTAAAATAACAGTGATTACTACTTACTGCAGCTGTTCTAAAATAGCAGTGATTACTACTTACTGCAGCTGTTCAAAAGTAGCAGTGATTACTATACTGCAGATATTTGAATGTAGCAGTGATTACTACTGCAGATATATGAAAGTAGCAGTGATTAATACTGCAGTTGTTCTAAAATAACAGTGATTACTACTTACTGCAGCTGTTCAAAAGTAGCAGTGATATTACTATACAGCAGATATTTGAATGTATCAGTGATTACTACTGCAGCTATTTGAAAGTAGCAGTGATTAATACTGCAGTGGTTCTAAAATAACAGTGATTACTACTTACTGCAGCTTTGTAAAACTAGCAGTGATTACTACTACAGCTTTTCTAAACTAGCAGTGATTACTAATTCAGGATGCAAAATTAGCAGAGATTCATGCTGCAGCTGGTCAAAAGTAGCAGTGATTACTACTGCAGATATTTGAGAGTAGCAGTGATTTATACTGAAGTTGTTCAAAACTAGCAGTGATTACTACCGAAGCTGTTCAAACCTAGCAGTGATTGTTCAAAGGTGGCTGTTCAATACTTTTGGTGTTCAAAAGTATCAGTGAATACTACATGGACGATCCGGATTTCGACATGCTACGAGCATGAACCTGAAGCGCTTCATCTTGAGTCGCTTTTACTAAACGTGCTGAATAAGAATTTTTACCTTGACGTCTTGCTCATCCTTGAAGTAGTTGGGGTATATGGCAGGGTATGCCTCTGGATCTGAGCTCTTGAGGAGTATGCAACCCCTGCTCTTTGGGTGCAAGAGGACAGGAGCTGTTACGAAGGCCTCTCGTCCCATGGCTTCTTGGTACACCGATTGGTACGCTGATTTGCCTATGGAGAAGGGGGGGTTGTCCAGAGAGGTTGGATCGGACAGGAAGGACAGGCTCAGGAAGATCAGCTGGATGTCCGGAGCATCTTCGCCCACTTTGCTGAACTGGGAGTGGACGAATCCTAAGTTCTCCGCGCCTCCAGGGAGGTTCAGGGGGCTAGGACCTTGGCCAAGCCATGCCTGTATAGGTCAAGGGCACAGATTAGGTCAATGCACATCATGCGTGGAAGAAAAAAAAGATTACCAGAAAATTGGGTGTTGTCAGTGCAGCTGGAGGGTCCACCTTTCCTCCAGTTTCAGCAGTGAAGATCATGAGTGTTGAGACGTGATCGTGCAGGTTCTTTCCGACTCCTGGAAGGTCCAGGACCACTGGAACACCCTTTGACTCCAGATGGTCCTTTGCGCCTACACCTGAGAGCATCAGCATCTGGGGCGATGCAATGGTGCCAGTGCTCAACACCACTTCCTTACGTGCATGTGCTTCGTACATCTTACCGTCCATCTTGAACAACACTCCATGCGCTTGCTTCGTACCTGACAAAATGAGAGATTTAAAATCCATACGTCATGTCGTGCCACTAAATTTCGGAAAGTGTGAGCCATCTATCCTGCCATCCCAAGGAAAAACACCCTATCTCAAAAACGTCACCATTACTAGTTTTGGAGATATGGTGTTTCTCCTTGGGACGACAGTATACCGATTTCATTCTCAACCTCTTGATTTTCTACTGCTCCTTATTTGATCGGAAGATCTTTCTTACGCGATGAAGGGTCGCGGGTCGCGGGTCGCGGGTTGTTCAGAGAGTGCGTTAGAGTGGGCATCTAGCTTTGGCAAAGCCACAATTACGTTCGTTGCATTGCTGCTTCATTAATCCTCTGAACTGCCCCCCGCACCTCCACACCGACTCCTGCGCGCCACTTCGTCGCGTAGGAAATATCAGCCTTACCTGGGTCAATGAGGATCTTATGGACCTGCGCGAGCATTGCAATCTTCAGGTTCTGCCTCCCTAAGATTGGGTCCAGAAAGGCCAGGTCCGTGTCGCATCTCTGTCCGCTCCTAGTGGTCCTTTGCAGATCCATGAACCCGGTCTGATTGGCCCCGTTGCAATCCCTGGTGTCGTAGCCCAGCTCCTTCCCAGCATCCAGGATCATCTGCTCCAGTGGGGACCTGAACGTGTCCAATCCCTGGACAGTCAAATAGCCCCCAAAGCCATGGTAATCCTTGTCGATGCCACTCACGTTACCTTCAGATTCAGAAACAAGATAATAGCAGGGAGGATAAGAGGCGCAAACTTGGGTCAGCGCCATTGATTTCCGCGTCTCTCTGTTTGGGGCGTTGCCAAGGCTGGCGGTCATTTTGAAGTGGGGGCAACGCCAACGAGGTATAAATAGGGTACAGGCAAAAATAGGGTCCGCCATCTTTGATGGTTTTGGCGGTTTACACGGCAATAACACGCGCGAATCAAAGATGGCGGACCTTATTTTTGCCTGTACCCTATTTATACCTCGTTGGCGTTGCCCGCTTCAAAATGGCCGCCAGCCTTGGCAACGGCCCCAAACAGAGAGACGCGGAAATCGAATGTTTGCGCCTCTGTTATTGATCTGATTGGCCTTGCCAATTTTGACAATGTTGCCAAAGGATTACCTTGGAAGTCCTCGGATTTCTTGAAGTATGGCAGCACGTCATCGTATCCCCAACCGGTGTTGCCCAGTTCTACCCAACCGTCGTAGTCTCGTCTGTTTCCCCTGACGTACTGCATGTAGTTGAGAATGCTGGTTCCGCCCATGACCTTGCCCCTGGGCCAGAACCCGGTCTTCTTGTCCATCGATTGGGAGGTTCGATTGTCTGGCTCGGTGTAGTATTGCCAGTCAATCGGGGTCTTCTGCAGGGCTGGTGCCAGGTACGGCACACTTGCGATGCGAGGTGCCAGTCCTCCTGCCTCGATCAGAAGTACCTTCCAGTCACACACTTCGGTCAGTCTGTTGGCCACCACAGAACCTGCCGAACCGGCACCCACAATAATGAAGTCGTACTCTCCATATGACTCCGGGCCAGCCGACATGGCACACGCGGCCAGGACGGACAACAGTACCACAGGGATCATCATGACTTGCATTGTGTTGCTGTACCTCTGCGAATTAGAGACAATCAGGTGACAGATTAATTTTAGACATTTTCTCATCGAAAACACCGGCTATGTCCGTCCGTCTGTCTGTGGACAGGTATCAGGGCCTAAACCGCATGGGATAGCGACAAACGGTTTTCGGATTCGGATTAATCGGACCCTAAATATGTTACATGGCTAACCTTGCGGGTGACAATCCACTTCCGGTTCTTCGGATTCACTATATCCGCCAAGGTCGCGTGTACATGAATTTAGAGAGAGAAAAATCCTCCGGTTACTGGCAACAAGAAATGAGACTTGACAACATTCTATGTCATTGAAGAAAAAGTCTACTCGAAATCACTCTTGTTTTTAACGAGCGCAATAACCTAATGCGCACCCACACTCGCGCAGCTCCAGTGTTTTGACAACAGCGTTGCCAGAGCTACTCCCCATGGGGCCAAATTCTGAAGGCAACCGTCGCAATAAATCGGCCCTCCAACCCTCTAGCAAATCGAGTGAAAAAACACTCGAAATTTTTAGTCAAAATATTTCGAGCGTTTTTCCACTCGATTTGAGTGATTTTCACAATTTCTCCTACTGTTGCGGAACTCACTCGATCACTTAGAGATATTTTCACAACTCCAACTGAGCGATCATTTCACTCAAATCGAGTGGATTTTCCGATCAATTTGAGCGAAATGGCCCAGAATCGAGAGAAAAACCACTTCAACTTGAGTGAAATTGGTTTCGCTCACAGAAATAGTAATCTCCCACTGGGAGATTACTATTTCTGTGAGCGAAACCAATTTCACTCAAATAGAGTGGAAAAGTACTCTCAAGAAGAGCTATATAATGAGTGATTCATTATATCGCTCTTCCTTCGAGTAATTTTCCATTCTATTTGAGTTAAACTCTTTTGCGGAGAGAAATGTTATTCACTCAAAAAGAGAATTTTGCAAAACTGCTAATATTTTGTGTGAAATTTTTCACTCGATTTTTTTTTTAAAGATAGAAGGGCCTATAATAATCAAATCACGATAACTTCAGCGTTACAGTTATCGTGATTTGATGCCTTCTCTCTAAAAAAATTTCGAGTGAAAATTTTACACAAAAAAAAATGAGCAATTTCGCAAAATGCAAACATTTTGTTACCTTTTGTACACATATTGGTTATCGAAAAATTAATAATCATGAATCAGAATACGTTTGTCCGAATTTTTAAAAATAGAGCAATGGCTGACCCTATTTTTTTGTGTGCGAAAAAAAAGTACATGGTATTGTTGAGAGTACGTGTAATGTTACCTTCGAAAGTGCTGCGTGATGTGGAACTACTTCTGACAGACTGAAGAGGCAATTTGGTACGTATTAAACTGTTACACCTCCTTTTTTTTTGCGATTATATCATGCACTGTAATAATTTTTCACTCGCATGACCTTGCGTCATGCTAGGAAAAAAAAGTACATATCAAATTATTATGCACACACAAAAAAAAGTGTTACGTGAGTAATTTGCATGGATTCAATTGCGTTTTTAAAGTACAAGCTGTACTTTGTTGAGGGTGTTGGCTTACAATGCATTTGGTCATGTCATGACCGGAAATGTGTGCATGCGCATTGTGCATTGCAGAACTTTTGCATATTCTTTTTAAATATTTGCAAATAAAAATGTATGGTATATTTTTATGCGAACCGGTCAAGATCTATTGCGCAACTCATTATTTTCAAAGAAATTCAAAGCAGGTTTCCTTGAGATCATATCAGAATAACAAGCTGTCAGTTTGAATTGCTCTACAACAGCCATTAACATGGAAGTAACTGATGATTGGCAAGATAATTGCGATTGTGCAAAAAAAAAGTTGCGTCTCTGGAATAAAATGAATGTGTATTTATTTATTTTCTTTATTTACCCAGTTCTCATAGTAAGTGTCCCGGATTAATTATTCCTATTTGAATAAAAAAATTGTTATGGAGATAATTATATCCTCGTATATAAGGATTAATTAGGGTAGTTTATGACGAAGCGTGAAGATTAAACGATGCATAACTCATGTGTTTTTTTTTGCACCTGCAGATTATTGCTAAGCACAGAGGTGATAAACTGAGATAACGATGTACCTGATTAAATTGCGATAAGAAACACATGCAGACACTTTGTGGAGCTCGTTTGTGACGAGAGACATACAGTGAGTATTTTTTTAAAAAAATTACAACAATATTTAAGAATCCAAATTAATTGCATATTCGAGTCTAATGGTACTTACCAGGAGCGCAGAGCAACTAGCACAATAAGTGAGATCTGATTGCTGTGTGTCTTTATGGAAGATCGGTTACGTTTGTGATTGGGTATCGCCTGCAATTATTGGAAAACCACTTGCCTCGTGTCATGAATCGATTATTGTAAACATCGAGTGAAATTGCGCATAGGAAATCATGTGAAGTGCTCGAATATAGCAACTGGTAATAAATTGTGCACATGCCGCCCTGTCATACGTTTTGATTATTGCCTTCTGTGGTTTGTATGGATCCCAACAGGTGCAATCGATCCGCATTGTCACTGAATCTATTGTTGGTTTATCCACATGCCAGGTGGGCTTGATCTGGGTAAAGGAATACGAACAGTAACGCAATTAGGATGATGTCAATCGCAATTGTGATGGAATGTCAATTATTGCCTTCGTTATTACGTAAACCTGCGTCACACAGGGCAGGAATATACGGAACATAATTATCTCTCTCTTAAAAAAAAAATCAAACTGAAAATTTCACGCAAGAAATTTTGGGAAATGCCAAATTTCGGGTTGGAAATATTGGGAGGACCGCTGCCTATAGTAAACTTACTCTTCCAAACATTTAACCTAGAAAATGTCCGAGGATGAACGGGACAAGAAGACATGGAGTCATCTTCACGTGGCAGCAGCCGAGGGACATCACGAGGTAGTGAAATACCTGCTGGACCAAGGAGACGATGTGAACATGAGAAGCGGAATACATCATCTGACCCCGCTCATTTTGGCATCTAGATCAGAGAGGCTTATGGCCTGCGAGACTCTGATTGACCACCCTGGATGTGGCATCAACGCTCAAGATAAAGATGGCCGGTCAGCTCTTCACGAGGGAGCCCAGACAGGCAATGTCCAGATATGCAAAAAGCTTCTGGACAATGGAGCTGTGGTGGACATCCAGACCAACATGCAGGTAACTCCGCTTCATTTGGCGGTGAAGTTTGGCAGCCTGATGGTGGTCAAGCTTCTGCTGACCAATGGGGCTGACCCAGGTGCAAAGACGAAGGAAGGGAAGTCACCAAGAGCACTGGCTGTCGAAGCAGGAAACCTAGATATCTTGCATCACCTGGATGACATATTGAAAGTGGAGGATGCCAGGTAAAGAACGGATAATTTTTCACCTCATTATTGGTTACTAATTACAGTAATTTATCACAGCACTGAGGATGACTTGGATGCAGTTTTTCCAGTGAAGAAAGGTCACTGCTGCAGCACATTAACGACCATCAAGCACATCAGCTCTGATGGACATGGACTTGTGTTTGAAGCATACACCAAACATGGAGTGTTCGCAATCAGACGGATTGCTCTTCACAATGCTTCCAAAAAGTCATTAACAGAGATGCTGGATCTGGTACATATGAGTCACCAAAATATAGTGATTGTACACGACTCATGGCAGGAAAATATTGAGACCAGCAAACAGCAGGATTGGGACTTGAAGCATTTTACTCAACAAATTTGCAAACGGCAGGTGTATTTAGCCGGGACATCTCATTACCTGTACTTGCAAATGGAGTTGTGCAAGACTGAGACGCTTGAGCATTACATTAGAAAGAACAGGTCAAAGGTCGACCAGCAACAGTTTCTGTCATACTTTGTACAGATAGTGTCAGCTTTACAGTACATCCATGGAGAAGGTCATATCCATAGGGATTTGAAGGCGTCTAGCGTCTATTTCGCCATGGACGGGACTGTCAAACTGGGCGATTTTGGGGTGGCCAAAGAGATAGCCGGATATCCCATACAGAGTCCAACAACATACCACAGCCACAACAGAGGGTCAGCAACAATCCTGTTTGCAGCATGCACAGAGCAAACTGATTTCAAATCTGACATATTCGCACTGGGAGTCATCTTCTATTTGGGGATGACGTCCTTTCCAAGCGATTTCACGAGGAGTGACCAGCAACGTGCTCTGGACACTTTGAAAGCAGGTTCGGACAATGTGATGCCATACTTATTCGCAGAGCAGAATCCGCCAAACAGGCAAGAGCTGCTTCGGAGTATGTGCAGAAGAGATCCGGACCAGAGGCCCTCAGCAGATGATGTTGACAAGTGCATATCAGAATGGTAAGCTGTTGAGAGTACAAACATCTCAGGCTATGTCTTTAATTGTCACTTTCCACAGGACGAATGACGACAAATCTTCAGAGACAACTGAGCCGTCTTCTCCACAAGAGACACAGGTCCGTTTTACATTGTCCACATTGTTGATTCCATCAGGCAGAATATACTACATAAGAGGCGCAAACTTCGGTCAGCGCCATTGATTTCCGCGTCTCTCTGTTTGGAGCCGTTGCCAAGGCTGGCGGCCATTTTTAAGTGTGGGCAACGCCAACGAGGTATAAAATAGAGTACAGGCAAAAATAGGGTCCGCCATCTTTGATGGTTTTGGTGGCCATTTTGAAGTGGGGGCAACGCCAACGAGGTATAAAATAGAGTACAGGCAAAAATAGGGTCCGCCATCTTTGATGGTTTTGGCGGCCATTTTGAAGTGGGGGCAACGCCAACGAGGTATAAATAGGGTACAGGCAAAAATAGGGTCCGCCATCTTTGATGGTTTTGGCGGCCATTTTGAAGTGGGGGCAACGCCAACGAGGTATAAATAGGGTACAGGCAAAAA